>CAWUFW010002818.1:0-210000 GCA_963921515.1 Calotriton arnoldi
ATTACGATGGCGGGCGGAAGCACAACCGCCGTGCTGGCGGATGCAAAAACCACCAGTTACCGCCGGCACGCAGCAGTCCACACGCCCGCCCAATTACGATGCGAAAAGCAGGCCAAACACCGCCGGCAAGCCAGCAACACCGTCCGCCATCAAAGTGCGCCCGCACACGTAGCGGCGCAGCACAACTGACACACACCGTCCGACGAAACACGTCCCGCCCGGCGCATAAATTACGATGCCGCAAACAAACGGCTCCCACGGCAAAGAGACACCGCACGTGAAAGAGAGGCGGAAACACGGACGCAGAGCACGGACAACGAAGAAGCGGCACCCCGGGCATGAATCCAGCACTGCAGGCCCTTCCCATGCTTCTGCTGATGCACCACCAAGGACGCAACGTACCGCGGAGACGCAGGTAGGCACACACACAACAAGTGCACGCAAACAGCGCACACAGTGCAAGGGCGGAAAAAGCGGACAACCCCCCACCAGCGCGTGCACACTACACATCCACCATTGCATCCACATATGACACACAGGCCAAATCCTAACATCGCGGAACACATGTGTACACACCACCTGGGACTAGGAACCAACCACCCCGTCACGGCCACAAAGCGCCGATGACGCCGCCACACATGCGCACAACGCAGAGGCCAACCGCAGCGCCATGCATGCGTCGCACACAGACACAGGGACACAACCAAGCAGCACACACATCAGCCCCACCCCGAACGCACATGACACGTGACAGGCCGGCCACAGACATGTCCCCAACGCCCAATTCACGGACAACACCCAACGCCACACAACCGACGCACACATGTCAGTGAAGTCACGCAACAGCAGGACACACCCCAGTGTAACAAACATGGCGAAGCACACAGCGGCGGCAACACCAACTAGGAGAAGCAGGGCTCCTTCGGGAAGAGGAACGCCAGTACCACACTGAAAAACCCATACCACCCTGCACATATGAACAAGACACATGAAACGGAACACCAAAGAGCCCGGGGACCGACAACAGGTGGCCCAAGAATAACATCCACACACAAGGCCCAACGCAGAGCGGAAAGGCAGCCTGCCGCCCACACAAGGGAGAGCAGACAGCACTGAATGACCTTCCATTCCAACACCGAAACCACAGCCCTACGACAGAAGCCGGTGAATACAGCCATTGTCCAAGAATAGACCAACACAGGCATGCCGAGGAGACCGACCACAGGGCAGATAGCGCATATCACAGAAGCACACAACGGACGGGGAAGAAAGAAGAAAACACTCCCCATGTCGGCCACATGCAAGTTAATTGGAAGGAGTCACACAGCACTGACCTTGAACTGTCTGAGAAGCATGTGGGAAGAGGGCCCGTGTCCTCCAAACAAGCCAACAGAACACAAGTCCTGTCTCCCCACGACTACACAGAGCTCACAGCAACCCCGGAGCGTGCACATTGCAGACTGCACACACAGCCGGAGCACGCCACCTCTACGAACCGCTGCGAAATGGCAACCGCAACACACCTACCCAACTACGCCGAACAGCTCAAGCTGTACCAAACCAACACGATACATACATTGGGATGCGATCTCCTGTCCCTGCTGAACGTAAGTTACCGACTGACTTACCGCATCACATTGTTCAGCTGCGTCATGCCCGTCTTCTACTGTCGGAGGTGTCCCTACCAGCATCCCGTCGAGATATGCCTCTCCAACCCGGCATGTCTGAAGGCGGACCTGCTACCACTACTCCTCCCTCTGGACGCACACGACAGGGCCTGCTCTGCCTATGGGGGCATGGCGTATGTGGCCAACATCGCACGCGCACTGAAATGGAACCACTGTGCCTCCACACGACGGATCATCGAGAACAGCTACATCGAATGTCACCCAGCATGCCCCATCATGGTCCTCCAAGGGACAACCTACGAACAACACCTTGACAGCCACCATCCGCTTCATTGGCTGGCAAACATGTACACCACCAATGACATGGAAGCCCTGCTGGACGGCATCGCATACCTGACAACCTGTAAATACGTCGGACCACAACGCAGGTTCCCGAGTGACCTATGAAGTCCAACCCCGCACCCATGCTCAGCTTCCGCACGGACTGGCCAGTCACCACCACAACAGCCATACCAAACGACCGGCAACTGTAACCACACCATCAACGACATCGCCATGACATCGGATATGACCGGGACATGCACACTGTTCCCCATCACATCCAGGAACACCGCATGCATCGTGGGAGGCAGTGGCATGGGCTCTGTGCATCGCACCCACATGGACGGAACTGCACGAACAACCAGTACACGACATGGATCCAGCGCACATGGACACACACACCGCTCAGTGGACATGAATAGGTCGCCTGGAGTCTGTGGGTGCTGCACCCCTCCCACCCCCGCCCCGGGAATCCCATACCAGGACCTTTGCATGGACGACAAGTGCATACAACAACAACACGACCCCAGTGACTGTGACATGTCCAGTAACCACCACAGTGCAACAACAAGTGGCACGCCGCTGCATGCACGCAAGCACATGCCCTGATGTCATCTCACATGCACGCGTGCATGAGGAACAACCGCAGCAAACCTGTCACATGGAACTGAGATGGACTGTGCCCATGATGCCGAGCGGTCTGGTAGGCTACATGTATACCGTCTGTGTCAAAGTCTGCAGCTCCGCAGCTATACGTAAATGTACATTAGCACAGCCTTGGCCAAGCAGATGTAACCCCACACCCTATCCCATTTGTAATCATGCTCAGTATATCCTCAACATGTATTCCGCTGCCAGTAGTGTCCACTATACTGCATCACAGAGGACAGAAGACTCAATATAATGTTTGAAACCAGAACTGTCTCCGCTGACTCATTTCACAAGTACGAATGAGAGAGGATGAGAGTATGTGAAGTACACGGCAGTCGTGACATGACCATGTAGTCCACTGGTATTGGATGTCAACGCAAATGAGTAGCACTACTGTGGAAGACACACATGTGTCGTGTGAAGTCGTATGGACGCAGTGCTCAGGTGGGTGGGTGCGACGGGTAGATGCGCACATGCCAAGTTGGAGCACGCCGTGTTGGGAGGGGTCATGAACAGTACACCACTGCTTCCCTGGGCATTGTGAGAGGACACCTGTCGGGGGGAGTGAACACGTGTGTGCACAGCAGCCGGGCACACGTACAAAGCGGTACCAGGCGCACCTCAGCCCACCCTCTGTGGACAAGCTGGATCCTGTTGTGCGCCCGCCATGCCCCTTGACAAGGCACACACAGCCCCAGTCGACCAGGTGTAACCCCAACATAGTCAATCCGCACAGGCGATACAGGGCACGGGATGGCAGTGGAGCATGGTGTGTGAGAGGTCTCCTCGCGCTCCTCCTGGTCATATCACGCAGGCAATAGAACCTCAACGTCTAGCATGGCACAAGTCAAATGGAAGTGTAGGGGACGCACCACAGCACGAGCAGCACTGACGTCACGGGAGGTGGCTCGCACCATCCCATCCATTGCCCATCATACCAACCACGACACATGCCATTGCGACTAAGTGCAAGCGCGTGCGCCACCACCCCCGAGCCCTCCCCAGAGAGGCCAAAGAGTGAATGTGTGGGCCAACAGCCACAGACGGACGCGGCCTGGCCGCAAGGGCAGCCACAGCCACTGGGTGTCGCAGGTGGCGGATCCGGAAGGCGAAGACTGTGATGCATAGTCCATGCAGGCCGGGTCTCCATTTGGGGCACCACACAGGTGGACGGCGTCCCGCCACACATCATACCCTGAGACAGCCCACTCGTGCAACTGGACCCACACATACACTCCTTGCCCTCTCTGGTGCGAGCTTGGGGCTGCCTGTGCAAGCGCTAGCCTCGCAGGTGAGCATGCATATTGGGGGGCGAGGGGAGGACATGAGGGCTGGGGCGAAGATGACTGTATCACTGTCAGTTAGTACAAGGGATGACCCAGATGTGGAAAGGAAGAGACGTGTCCCGTGTGTACTGCAACTAGTCGCCAATCCAACTACCCCCCCATGTCCGGAATGTAAGCCCGCACCTAGGCCCGCCCATCCGCCACATCGAACATACCACCAGCACGACAACCTTCCCATTCGAAACACTGACTGGGGGTGGCGACCAGTGAACAATCATGTGTAGCCTACCCACGCGTACATGTGGGCCCTCCATGATCCATGTCACCTGCGGCAAAGACATGACATGCGCAATGAGGGAAGTGAGGAGAGCTGCCCGCCCCACGCGCAGAAGGTGCATCAGCTCCACAGACCCAGCAGCGAGTCCAGCAGGGGTCACATGTGCAGGGGCAGCTGTGCCTGGTGTGAAGGCACATGCATATAGACAGCACATCGACCAATGTGTATTCTGCCCACATCCACAGTCCATCATCATGCGGACATAGGAATTGAACACAGGGCAACACATCTTAGTTGGTGCACCCACCGTGACCAACAATGCGCAATCATCGACGTACCCGCCCTGTGCATGGCCCCCACCCAACGGAGGCACATCCAGTGCCACCATCCCACACACACAAGCCTTCCACGGAACATGCTGTGTCCAATGGTCAGTACAGAGTCAGCGCCCATCTGGTGGATCCTGAACAGGAGACACATGCACACACATGCCAGCTCCCACTATGTACGTCTGCCACCTGGCACGTGCAATGTAACCTCTCACCTGTGACGTGTGACTGCAAGCACACAGCCGTCTTGGCATGTGGCTGTCAATGTGGACACCAGTCAATGTTTCGGGAGCTGTGATCCGTACAGTGCTGTACATAGGGTGCAGTGCTGACACCTACTACTGTCTCATATCCCCTCGTGCCACAGGTCCCACTTGTATTGGCCGCTCAGCCCGTGCCCACATCGTCGTCGTCGTGTGCCATACTCATCCAGCCTCGGAAGCAGTTCCATGCTCAGCAGACACTCATGTTGCCGTGGCGTTGCCGCTTGACGAATATGCAGTCAGTCCCCATCAGCACGCCCCGCAAGTCATTGGGGCCTAGATCCCCATGTGCATGCACATGGCAGTGGTATGTCTCACTTGCCATTGCCATTGTTGGGAGACCTGTGTAAGTGTATTGTGGCCGTGCCGTCCCAGCTTGACAGCTGGGCTGTGGCTCATGTGCTTGCTCAGTCATGTCAGTGATGTGTATGCGAAATTGCTATGTGCCGTGTTGCTTTGACATGTGTCCTCTGCCATTTAACCCAGGCGGAGACCGAACATTGACCGCCCATACCAATTGCTGGCGGACATGGACGATACAGAGGTAATCAGGAAGTTTCGGCTGGACAGGCCAACTCTGCATCGACTGTGTGCCATGTTAGAGCCCCATCTCCGTCCCCGCAGGGTGTATCCGACTGCTGTCACCCCCACGGCTAAGGTGATGGCCGCCATGCATTTCTTCGCCACTGGGTCATTCCAGCACACAGTGGGCAGTGGAGGAGGGATGTCCCAGCCCATGTTCAGCAAGGTGCTGAGGGATGTACTGGCAGCCATGATGCTGTACCGGAACAGGTACATCCGCTTCCCCAGGGCTCGTGAATTGGCGGCAGTGAAGGGTGCATTCTATGCCCTTGGCAGAATCCCACACGTCGTGGGAGCCATTGACTGCACTCATGTTGGCCTTGTTCCACCACAGGCCACTGAGCACCTGTACCGCAACAGGAAGCACACGCACTCCCTGAATGTGCAAGTGGTGTGCCTTGCGGACATGGTGATCACCCACGTGTGTGCCAAGTTTCCAGGCTCGGCCCATGACGCACACATAATGCGCAACAGCATCTTGCCACGACTGATGGCCAATCTGCAACAGGATCGTGCCTGTATTGTCGGTGAGTATGTGGAGTGGTGTAGCGTGCTGGTTGTGCGATGCTGTCCCCTGTCCAGTTGGAATTGCAATGGTTCTCTGTGTCCCTCACACCCAGGTGACTCTGCGTATCCGAATGGGGCATGGCTGCTCAGTCCATTGAGGAATCCTCGCACCCCAGCAGACGATCGATACAATGAGGCACATGGGAGGACCAGACGTGTGGTCGAGCGTACCTTGGCCTCCTCAAGTCCAGGTTCAGGTGCCTGGACCGCACCGGGGGTGCACTGGCGTACTCCCCACAGAAGGTGTGCCAGATAGAGGTGGCGTGCTGCATGCTGCACAATCTGGCCATTCGGAAGCAGATCCCCCTCATTGTGGATGACGGAGATCAACCAGGGCCCCAGCCCGCAGACCAGGACAGCTCGAGTGAGGTGGACAGCGGAGAGGAGGAAGCTGGGAATGTGCGCCAGCAGCTCATCGCCCGCTACTTCACTTGACGGTGAGTGTCCATGTACGACGGATGATGTGTCTGTATCTGTGCAGGTGTGTGTGTGCTGTGTCAGGGTGGCCGTATGTTCACTGCGTGCAGTGTGTCAACGCTCCATGGCCAGGGTAGTATGCCACTGTTGGTGACTGTGGCATTGTGCCCTATTGTTCTGTGCGATGTGTGTACATTGCTTGTAGTTGTTGACATGTACTGTGTGATGGGTGTGTGACACACTCATTGAATGTGCTCCTGTTCTGTCTCCCACCCCTAGGTCCCTACAGGCCCTCCGGATTCCATTGCCATGCCACGAATCAGGTGCCTTTCCGCCCAAGGTGGCCGTTGTATTCCGTACAAATAAAACACAGGGCACAAACAGCAGTTAGTGAAAAAGGTGCATTTATTACAAACTGTGACATGTGATTGTGTGTAAGGTGATGACAAAAGTGGTGCGTGCAGTGACAATGAGCTGTCGGTCATGGCTGCGTGATGATCAGGGTGTACCCACTGGTTCTATGTCCATAGTCCAACACACACATGCCATCCAGCTGGCTGTGTGGAGTGGGATCGTAGAGCAAGTCAATGCAGTGGCTGGTCAAGAAAGGCTGGCGGAAGGCTGGCTGGCTGCCTCACTTGCGACTGGAGCGTGCGAAGTCCTCCCGGGAGATCTGTTTCCTCTTCGGACGGCCCCTTCCACATTTGGGAGGGGGTGTGTGGTGGCGACCTGCTGGTGGTGGGTGAGGTGTGCTCACTGGCTGTGGACGCAGGGGAAGTGGACACTGCTGCCCGAGCCTGCACCCTAGCAGGTGGTGGCGGAGGTGGTGTTGCTGGCCTTGCCTGTGACCCCACCGCCACCACCAGCTGGCCCATGAGGTCCACGAGTTGGTCCATACGGGACACGAATTGGCCCATATGGGCGTCCATGGACCTCAGCACCCCCAGCACCTCCCGCGTGTCAGTAGCAGACCTGGCCCATTGTCCTTGGGCCTCTTCATAGGCCCCAAGGACTCTGGCCATTTGAGGCAGGGCATGGCTCCCAGGGGAGGCTGGCGTTTCCCTGACCCTGCTCCTCCTACCAGTCCTGCTGCCACCGGCCTGCCCACTAGCCACATTGCACACCACGGTCCTCGCTGTGGCTCCCAGGGTGGATCCAGTCGTCCGGGCCACCACCTGCGCTGGGGCTGGTGCCAGCGAAGACGTGGTGGTGGTGGAGGCGGTGGTGGTCGGTGCGGCGATGGTGGCGGTTGCGGCAGTGGTAGTGGCCGCAATGACCGTGGGTGTGGCCGCAACGACAGTGGCAGCAGGGGACTGGGACTGTTCAGCATCCCTGGATGATGGGTTGGTGGGTAGGAGGGGTCCTGGGGAGCGGCTGGGCCCTGCCACGCCAGATGGGCCAGCTTGGTGGTCCGTGTCCGAAGAGGAGGACAGATCCTCCAGATCCGTGTGTCCTCGTTGGGGGCTTGTGGGCTGGCTGTGCTGGCTGCTGTCTCCATCCCCAGCATCCAGCAGTTCGTCACCTGTGGAGAGAATGAGATTTGTTATTGTGTTGCACCTGGCGAAGTATGTATTAGTCGTCTGACATTGGCAGTTCGTGCAATCTCGTACATGGGTTTCCCGGAGGCGAGTGTGTGGCTGTGGCATCTGTAGTTGTGTGTGCTAGGCAATGGGACTGTGTGCTGTGCACATGTGGCATGGGACGGATTGGCCATGCCGATGGGTGTGTTGCTGTGCCCCTACTCATTGTGACTCTGGTGTATGCGGGCTCCTGGCCCATCCTGGGTCTGGTTTGTACTTTGCTTTTGGGGTTCATATGGAACGCTTAGGCACCCATATGGCAACATGGGGGCCATGCCCCAGATTCGCATTTGGGAGGGGATATGCTTTTGGGGTTCAAATGGAACGCTTAGGAACGCATATGGCAACATGGGGGCCATGCCCCAGATTCGCATTTGGGAGGGGATATGCTTTTGGGGTTCAAATGGAACGCTTAGGAACGCATATGGCAACATGGGGGCCATGCCCCAGATTCGCATTTGGGAGGGGATATGCTTTTGGGGTTCAAATGGAACGCTTAGGAACGCATATGGCAACATGGGGGCCATGCCCCAGATTCGCATTTGGGAGGGGATATGCTTTTGGGGTTCAAATGGAATGCTTAGGAACGCATATGGCAACATGGGGGCCATGCCCCAGATTCGCATTTGGGAGGGGATATGCTTTTGGGGTTCAAATGGAACGCTTAGGAACGCATATGGCAACATGGGGGCCATGCCCCAGATTCGCGTTTGGGAGGGGATATGCTTTTGGGGTACATGCTGTGAGCCATGGGTGCCGAACGTGACATGTGTTGTGGCAGCATGACAGTGCATGGTCTGAGGTGTGTGCATGCCTGACATGCCCTGCATATTTGCTGTCTGTTGTGGTTACTGGACATGGCATTGGACGCATCGTTATGAGTGAGTGATAGTTGTGTGCCAGCCAACGTATTGCAGTTGTCCCATCTCCTTGGTGTGCGTGCTGCCCTGTGCCATGTGCATCACTGCAGTGCTCGGGGGTGGCCCATGTTGTGTGTTGTTGCTCACAGTGTGTTGTGCGCTTAATTGACTTCTGGCACATGGTTGGTCATGGGCATGTGTCTTAGCATGACTGCTGTATGTGTGGCAGCTGTGCGGATGACATGCCTTTCATGAGACTGGGGCTGACGGATGGGATGGATGGTATGTTGTATGTGCATGGTGTGTCTGTGAGTTTGATGGGTTCAGTGGTGTTCGTGTGCATTTCTGTTGTTCCGCTCTGTTGCGTCTAGTGTTGTTTGTCTTACATAGGCGTAGTTGTGGGGTGTGGGGTTGACAGGCAGTGGGGGCTACATGGACAGGACTTCAATGGTGTTTCGGTTGTGTGTGATGAGTTGCACAGTGGCTGCCGTGTGGGACTATATTCAGTGTGGCTTGTGCATGCAGACGTGGCTCCTTGGGTGTTGCTATGTCTGTGATGGGTCATGTGGGGTGTGAGTCTGTTGTTCATGTCCGTGTGCACATTGTTCACTTGTTCGTGACGGTGGGCGGTGCTGCGTGTTCGTCTGCTACGTGACATGTCCCATGTGTTGGTGGTGTTATGGTCCTCATGCCTCCAGTAATCCAGCCCTGTCCAGTTTCCCACCTGCAAGTTGTTCGTGCGTGCACTGTACTGGATGCCACATGGCTCTAAGCGGGGGGTGCTCCATGTTGCAGGTCTGTGGGGGTGGGGGGGTGTAGTGGGTCATGGGGGTGGCTGTACACCCACTGACACCGATTGCTGTGGACCGTGATGTCTGCCTTTCGGCTGTCGTTGTGCACTGCGGTGGCTGACACGTGGCTGTGGGGTGTGGGGGATGCTCCTCCTTGCTGTGCTGTGGGACTGGGGCCTGGTGTGTGTTGTACTTGGGCTGTCCACCGTCCCACCCACTGCACTTTGTGTTCCTGCCACTTACCTGTTACTTGTCGGTTAGTGCAGCTGTGGCGGACACATGGGTGTGGTGGGTGCTCGTTGTGGCGCTTCTGGCATATTTGGGGACCTGTTGGTGGTTACGTGGCTGGCTTAGTGTACACATGTCCCCACGCATCTTACAGTTGTTCGGTTTGGGCTGTGTGTGGTAGTGTCTGTTGCATGTGTGTGTGATATGTTGTGTATTGTGTGCTGGACATGGGGGTGTTTGTCCCCGGGAGCTGTGGCATGGTAGTTGCGCATGTGAGTACATAGCGGTGTGCTGGTATACATTAGTTTGTACTTACCAGCCTCCACTCCCCCTGCTAATCCGGCGAGGATCTCCGGATGGATTACGACTCGCACCTTCTCCTCCCACGCTTTGAAGGTCTTAAAGAGCGCGGGATTCCCTCCGCCAGTGACGGCAGCCAGCTCTCTGTTTTTGCCCTCCTTCTTCTTGACCAGGCTCTTTACGTCATTCCAACGTTTGTTTATCTCGACTCTGTTCCTGGGCAGGGTCCCGACTGCATTGACCTGGTCTACGATCCGGTTCCACATTCTGTTTCTGGTGGCTAGTGGTGTGTGCTGGACCATGTTCCCATAGATTTGTGGGTACACCTTGATGATCTCGTCGACCATGACCGTCAGCTCCATGGGCGTGAACTTGGGCATCCTTTGTGGTGCCATGGTGTTTGTGGTGCTGGTGCGGTGTGTGTTGTGTAATGTGCAGGGGGTTTGTGGTGCCGGTGTTTGGTGGTGGTGGTGGTGGTTGTGATGTGTGCGTTTCTGTGGTGTGCTGCTGTCCTTGCTGTGTCACTGTGTCCTCTCCTCTCCTCTCTGGTTTGCAATGTAGCAAGGGGTTGTGGTCTGTGGGAGTGCTGCTTTTGTACTCACCTATGTGGGTGTGTCCTCATGGTCTGTTGTTTTCAGGTGTGTTGTGTCTGGGGTTCTGGCCTTTGTATTTTTTGTTTGTCCGGGGGGTGTTTTCGGGATGTGTACTGTGCTTGTGTATTTGTGTGTGCCTTGCTGTGTGGACTTGTTGGCCATGTTGTGTGCTATTGGTTTTGTGTGCGGATGGTTTCTGTGCAGGTACGTTGGCGCCATGGCTTCTGCCGTGTCGATTCTCATCGGCGTTGTTTGCGCTGGCGGGCGGTATATTTGTTGTTTTTCCGCGCTCATGGCGGTGCGATCGTAATTTCACGTGCGGTGTGTCGGCCGTGTGGGCGGGCGGTTTTGTGTTGTCGTGCGTGTTTCCGTCCGTGGCGGGCGGTTTGACTCCGACTCGGACGATGGCGGGCGGTATTTTGTGTGATTTTTCCGCCGATGGCGGTTTTCGGTTTGTGTACTCATAATGGCGTGGTCGGTGTTCAGGCGGTGTGTGCGGGCGGATTTTTGCCGCTTCCATGCCTGGCGGATTTATTTACGCCGGGTATCGTAATGGGCCCCTAAGCATTTATAATTTACTATTCACACTCCAAACTAGAAAAAGTCAGGGAAGGTGCTGGACACTAAACATATATAATTTACTATTCCCACTCCAAACTATATTAACTCAGGAAAGGCGCTGGACACTAAACATATATAGTTTACTATTCCCACTCCAAACTATATTAATTAAGGGAAGGTGCTGGACACTAAACATATATAATTTACTATTCCCACTCCAAACTACAAAACGTCAGGGAAGGTGCCGGACACTAAACATATATAATTTACTATGCCCATTCCAAACTATAAAAAGTCAGGGAAGGTGCTGGACACTAAACATATATATTTTACTATTCCCACTCCAAACTGTATTAACTCAGGAAAGGTGCTGGACACTAAACATATAAAATTTACTATTCCCACTCCAAACTATATTAATTCAGGCAAGGTGCTGGAACCTAAACATATATAATTTACTATTCCCACTCCAAACTATATTAACTCAGGGAAGGTGCTGGACACTAAACATATATAATTTACTATTCCAAATCCAAAATATATTAACACAGGGAAGGTGCTGGACACTAAACATATTTAATTTACTATTCCAACTCCAAACTAGTAAAAGTCAGGGAACGAGCTGGACACTAAACATATATAATTTACTATTCATGCTCCAAACTAGAAAAAGTCAGGGAAGGTGCTGGACACTAAACATATATAATTTACTATTCCCACTCCAAACTATATTAACTCAGGAAAGTTGCTGGACACTAAACATATATAATTAACTATTCCCACTCCAAACTATGTTAATTCAGGGAAGGTGCTGGATACTAAACATATATGATTTACTATTCCCACTCCAAACTGTATTAACTCAGGGAAGGTGCTGGATACTAAACATATATGATTTACTATTCCCACTCCAAACTGTATTAACTCAGGGAAGGTGCTGGACACTAAACATATATAATTAGGGCTCCCGGTTTTCCGTTTATACGGATATTTACATATAAATACAGACGGAAAACTATTTTTCCTTTGTCTGTATTTATATTTAGAAGCGGGAAAATACTACCAAAAGTTGCTGCACTGCCGTGCTCCAGCCGAGTTGCTTCGCCACGCCCCTGTCCCTGATTCATGGGGTGTGTCTGCCCACCGTAACACGAAACACCTGCAGGGCCCTACAGCTTGTGGTTTGCTGAAAATTCCTTGCAATTAGGGTCGTTTTTGACCTGCTGCTGTGCCCCCTGAGCCAATCGTGGTTGGATCCAGGCTTCACTGTGTGGGCGTGTCAACAGTTCTCCGGTCCGCCCTCATACCTTTTGCCCTTTATTTTGGGGGGTCACTCCCCTACTTCCTCCTTTTACTTGAACTGTGACCAACCAGATTGCAGAAAGACACCTCCCATTCGCCTTTTTTGTTGCTGCCCCAGCCCTTCTCTAGCTATCTCTGGGGCTCCGCCACTCGAGTGAGCTCTGCGCCAGCCCGCCGCCATTTCAAGCCAAAGGTATATTTTACCGACGTATCTACTCTCGGGGGACAGATGAATGGCGGCTTCACAGTGTACTCGCAGAGGCTGGAGTGTTTGCTGAGTTTGTGGCCGGGTTGTTCTTGCAGTGCAGTCCACTGTAAACGTGTCACTTAATCTCCCCGTGCCTACCAAAAGTGAATGTGTCCTTGTGTTACGTAATTGGTGCTCTGTTAAGCATTCTAAATACCTTTGGGTCGAGTTTGCGCTATATAAATCTGCAACAAAAACGTGTGGCTGCAAGAACAATCTGGCCACAAACTCGGCAAACACTCCAGCCACTGCGTCTTCACAGCCAAGCTGGGTAAGGACACCCTACAAGGTTCGCTGCGCAAATATGTCCCAAAAACACATGTGCAGAGCAGTACACTGTACCTGCCCCTCTGCACCCAGCAGATATACTGTCGCTGTCTATCTCTGCCTCGGGTGCTGTTTCAGAAGCTGTGCAATGAAACTGCAAGAATTGGAAAAAAGAGGGATTGTAGCCAGACGTCAGAGTGAACGGTAAAAGCAGTGCTTAATTTGTGCCGGAGCTTTCCGGTGCTTAGCACCGGCACTTATTACTTAGGGCCGGGTCTATGAAATACCTGCCAATTCATATGATGGTTGTCTCTCATTTTAGACCTTCATAATCGTGACAACAAACCCCCTGATGTTTCTCACCTGTGCGTAAACTTTTAAAAATTCGATGCTGCGCCGAGGCTGCCCTCCTTATCATGAGGCACACCACCAGAAACTGCGTGGGTCCCTGCCTCAGGCAGCGTAACAGCCTGGTGACAGGTCCAGCAAACATAGTACTGCAGCGCTAGTGCGTTACAAATGACCACTCATGCTTGCAAAACAAAATTAGCCCGTCGTTGGCGTTGGATCGTCAAGTCAGGTGTCCTGACTTGGACCAATGGAGACTGTGTCTACACTTTTCCCCGCCCCAGCATACTGCGCAGCCGCAGCTCAGTTGATCAAAGCAAGCAGTGGTACGGACTCGGGACTCTTGAAGCTGCAGCAGGCCTCACGCTTCGGATTAATTAAAGGCAATGTTATGCCAGTAAGTATTGATTTTGTAACACACTGCTAATAGTGTAAAGTAATGGAGCGTAAAATGTACCATGACTATTTTTTGTGAGATCACACAGTGGCAACGTGGGTCATGCTCACTGAATAAAACTCGTTAAAATGTTGTGTTTTGAGTGTGATTCCCAAAGAGCCCGTCATATGCCATTAATGTCTCCCTCGATCAGAGCTCTGACATGCTGAAGGGAATAACGCAGCGTGGCCCCACCGTGAATGTTATCTTTGCTGCCATTTTGAGAAACTGCAATCCGGTTTGGAAAAAAGAAAGCAAACCTAATTTCCCAGATATTGCTCTGCACTTCAACCTCCAAGAAAATATCGCATGCGGATCACCCCTCATCTTAGAACTGCATCGTTTGGGCAATTTTCCGCACAAATGGGTGACATTCTCATTTGTGTGGGAAAAAGCAGTGACAGTGTGCGCGCCCGCCGCAGCGCAAATGTTTTAAAATTCGATGCCTCACCACAGCTTCCCGCCTTATCATGAGGCACACACACAAACTGACTGTAACCAACCTGCCCACGTCTTGGCTTCAGGCTCTATTCTTGCATAGACGCCTGGCCTGGAGGAGTTCAGTCTTTATTCTCTCATAGGCGCCAGGCCCCCGTGTCAGGGAGCCTGGGCTCTATTCCTTCATAAACGCACAGCCCGGTGTCTAGTGCCCGGGCTCTGGTCGCTCATAGACGCCTGGCAGTTGTTTGAAGTCAAGGCTCTGCCCTCTCATAACCTCCCGGCTTCGAGGCTGGGCTTCGGCCTCCATTCCAGCAAAGGCATCACGCCACGCCAGTGACTGCAGTCCGGGCTCTGGTCTCACATAGCCGCCCGGTAACTAGGTTCGCACATAGCCACCCGGGCCTTGTCAGGGGCCACCTCTGTCCTCATACAGCCGCCGTGTCCAGCCCTATGTCTGATGTAGGGCTCTGTTCACCCACAGCCGCCCAACCCCCACCTGAGAACCGAGAGTCCGGAGAGCAGAGACGTAGCTCTCATTAGCAGGGGCAGCAAGTGCAGTGGCACCGGGACACAGAGGCCTGAGGGGCCTACCTGAGCCATGGTTATTGCTGTGCTGTATAATTCAAACTGCAGTCAGGGCCCCCATTTCCATCCTTGCACGAGGGTCCATGACGCACTGGCCACGCTACTGCTCATTAGTGCAACAGGTGCAGTGGCACCCAGGTTCAAGAATGAAGGAGGGTATTACTCTGTATATATGGTTGTATTTTACTATTGGGCACCTTCCCCGCTTCCTTTAAGGACCATTCCACGTCGCTGCACCACTGCTGGCGAGGGCTGCTGGCTGCCACAGCTTGAAGGAGGCGGGTTAATGAGGGGCGGGAGCTGCCTTGTGGGGCACCTCTGAAAACAACCTCTGTCATGGGAGGCGACCGGGCCTATCTGTAGCAATCTGTCCTTCCCGGGGCAAGCATGGGGAAGAAGACACACTAACTCCCTCCCCCACCCGCCCAGGGGGCACTTCGTGGGACCAGGGTCAGAGCAGAAGGGAAAGGAATCAGCATTCAGCAGCGTCACGTGAAGCCGTGGGCATTGCTGCGGCGGGACAGTGGTGCACACAGATTTGACACCAAGCTGCTCGAAGCAGCACAGTCCTGTAAGGTTGTTACCCTGTCCGAAAAGTGTGACATCGTGTGCCAAAGAGCATCTTGTAGGCTGCAGTACAGCCAATTTATGCAGCACAGCATTGATTAAATTATGCGACAAGAAATGGCAAATGGCGCTGCATTGTGCGGCAGTGCCCACAATTTTATGTACCACTACCTCACTACCAGCTGAAATTTAATTAGAGGCAGTGAGGCACCCTTGGACAAGTCTTAGGAAGCTGTTTCATTCACTGATGTGATATGCCATGCTGTGAAGGACCGGCAAGACAGTCAAATGGCAGCACAGAAGGCGGTAGTAACCTAAGAGGGAGTTTGGCTGTTACGTTCCCCTTCCTTATGTTACTGTATCACTGTATCTTATGAAAATATCTAGAATCTGCAATTTTAATCTGCGATGAGCCAGAGAACGGTGGCAGGTTCGGAATTCCTCCATCTGTCCAGAAATAATTTAGATCTGTCTTTTTCTCCACACTGTGTGCACCTGGCTCAGTGAATTTTTGCAACAGGCACCTTACACATGCCTGCACAGGGCCAGCTCTAGGGCAGAGTGACCAGCGCTACAGCACTGGGGCGTTGACTTTGGAGGCAGGGGGCGGGGGGAGAGGGGGCGCCATTTTTTCAAATATATGATGGAGTTAAAAGCACCTGCTACAGTGTTCCTTGCCGCCAGCAATTTTCTGGCAAAAATAAAAATGTCAATATAACTGGTGATTAATGGAGCTGATGGACAGAGAATCGAGCTTTGTCTAGTGGAAGTTTACTTTTGACTCATCATAAGGTAGCGCACAGGGTTTATGCTTCAAAGCACGTGCACCATGCAGATCACAATGCTCGTGTAACATAAATAGTTCAGTGGGATACTGTTTTTGTGGGGGAGATCCTTTTATTACTTGCAGTTTATAAGTTACAATACTAATATAGAATATTGAGCTACTACGTCTACCTGTCAGCAAGAGCTGCATGTAGAAATGCATGTGAGAGGGTGTGTTAAGGAGATGTGGGTGGGGGACAATAGAGTAAGTGGGTGGAGCCAGAGGTGGAAGTGGGTGGAGCTGAGGAAGTGGGTGTGGCCTCCCCAAAAATTTGAGCACCTGCACTTAATATTTTACAAATTAAGCACTGGGTAAAAGCTAGGAAATATGTTGAAATACAAAATATACTACAGCAGTAGCGAATTGTGCGAAAGCTGTTTTGTGAAAACACACAGATCTATTTGAGTTCCAATGTAACAAAACTTCCCACCCTGTGAAAAAAACATGTATCACATCGGCCTCGTGAAGCTTTATTCATTTGTGGATTTTTAGACTTTTGAAAGCCCTATTATATTAATATTTTAATTTTTTTTAGAAGCCCGCTTCTGTACAAGTGAGGGCCAATCCCTCATCTCTGTTAGCCCCATGCAAACTCTCACAGGTCTCTTTAAAAGTGTACATTTTATGAGAATCAGTTTCTCCATGACGGCCCCTTCTATGTCTCATGGCAGCTGCCAGGTTTGAACTGCACTTAAAGGCTAAGGCAAGTACATGACCGTGGTTGATTTTGACACACTGACACTATTGTAAGATCATATTAGTTTGCATTACTTTGCGAATATAAACTGTGGTGGTACTGAGCTGTTGATAGCCTTAAATAAATGTGGAAAAATACTAGCTGCAGCGTCATCTTTTGATTGCGGAAAAAATAAATGCGGATATATACAGAACAAATGCCCAAAAAATAAATACGGATAAATACAGACGGAAATGGCAAAAAAATAAACACCATAAAACCGGGAGCCCTATATATAATTTACTAGTCCCACTCCAAACTACAAAAAGTCAGGGAAGGTGCTGGACACTAAACATATATAATTTACTATTCCCACTCTAAACTATAAAAAGTCAGGGAAGGTGCTGGACACTAAACATATATAATTTACTATTCCCACTCCAAACTAGAAAATGTCAGGGAAGGTGCTAACCACTAAACATATATAATTTACTATTCCCACCCCAAACTGTATTAACTCAGGGAAGGTGCTGGACCCTAAACATATATAATGTACTATTCCCACTCCAAACTATATTAACTCAAATAAAGTGCAAAACAATATACTCATTAAATGTAATATTCCCAAAACAATTACATACACACATATAAAAGAATACACATTATACATATATATTAACCTATCCCCAATTCTAAAAACATATGCAGAACAAAGGGGCTCATTATGATGGCGGAACGATCGCCACCGCCGATCGTTCCGCCATCACAATCAGATTTACCCACCGCCATATTAGGATGGCGGTG
Source organism: Calotriton arnoldi (assembly GCA_963921515.1). Taxonomy (NCBI): domain Eukaryota; kingdom Metazoa; phylum Chordata; class Amphibia; order Caudata; family Salamandridae; genus Calotriton; species Calotriton arnoldi. The sequence goes on from CAWUFW010002818.1 coordinate 17,734, forward strand.
GGTATCGCGGCGGACGCAAAGTCCGTCCGCCGCTTTACCACCGGTGGCAATCGCACCGATTGCCTGGCGGGCGGAGCAGGGCCACTAATATGGTGGCGGTGCCTAGCAGGCACCGTCCGCCATATTAGGATGTGGGTTTTAGGAGGCCTTTCCATGGCGGCGATGCCGCCATGGAAAGGATGGAGGGGATTGGGTTTGGGGGCCTGTTGCGGGCCCCCCATGTGGGGGGGTGTCGCTGCACTGGGGGTACCATGCACCAAGTGGCAGGCACCGCGTGGTGCCTGCCACGTGGTGCAGGGAAATACGGTGCAAGCACCTTTCACATTGCGGACGGTGCTGCAGCCAGCAGCACCGCCCGCAATGTTAAAGGCCCAGGATGCGCCCGCCAGTATGGCGGTCGCATCCTAATTGCAGTGGTGGGACCGCCGCATGTCTGGCGGGCGGTCCCAATCACCGCTACGGTGGCAGGCGGACAAAGTCCGCCCGCCATCGTAATCAGCCCCTAAGTTATGAGACTTTTTAAAATATTTTTATAAATTTGCTTGTATTTATAAATAACATGATAAAAAAATAATAATTTTTTTAAATAAAAATAAAATATAAATATTAATGTTATATAAAAATATTGAAATTTAAAAACATTTTACTTTTCATTTTTATAACATTAACAATTTGAAACTGAAACATTAAACATCTTGAAAGTTCACAATTTATTAATTTTTTTATTAAAATTTTGAATTTGTTTACAAATTTAAATACAATTTTTTTTTTAAAAAGCATAATAATCCCATCTCAACACAAAACACCTCTACATTAAATATTTATTTATTTTTTATAAATTTCTATTTTTCACTACTCTAATACCATATAAAAACAACAAATCATAATCAAAACATTTAAAAAATTTATTTCAACTTTTCACTTTTTTTATCTTTTAAATTTAAACATTACTTCACAAAATTACCTGCAAAATCCACACATTTTCACTATTATTAAAAAAATGTATTAATATTTGTAAATTATTTTTTAAATGGTAAATTTTTTATACTCATCCCCTATAAACACAACATCCCAATCCTAAAAAAAAATTTACAAAATATTTAATATAATTTCAAATGTTATTGATTTTTTTTAAAACACTCCCTCCCCATCCTTATCCCCTATAAACCCAACATCCCGCTTCTAAAACAATTTTTCTATAAAACATATTCAATTTATTAAAAATTATTAATACATTTACAAATATATTATAATACAAATTTCACTACATTTACAAAATCGATATTTTTTAATAAAGATATTTTCAAAATCGATATTTTTAACAACGATATTTTACACAACACACTAAATCGATATTCTTCACATCGATATTAAAAACAACAATATTTTTGACTTTCAACATTTAAAACTCGATATTATAGCACAACGATATTTAAAACTCGATATTATGTCTACTTACCCTTGTAAATATGGGCAGGCACACTGCGCTGCCTGTGTGTCCAAAAAAGTGACGCACCAGTGTTACAATGGGCTTGTAAATAAGCTCCATTGAGTCTAGAATGTTCTCACTCCCAATTAGAAAGATTTCAATGTAAAATACCGGGTCTTCATGTCTGCGATATTGCCAGTTATTCAGCACTAGAATTTGTGAGGCCAAGTAACAGAGTTTGTGGGTCATCGTACCCATGTCTCCATCAAATGTAGCATGGGTACGATAAGGTCGACTAAGTAAAATGCTAATTATTTAGATTCACAGTAAAAAAAGGTCAATGATTAACGTAAAATTCAAAGCAATGACATGCATTTTAAATGTGTAAACTGCAATAGGCAGTTTTAGCTATGTGTATAGGCCATAGAAATACTAAGAAGCAAGCTTCCTTTAACTAGAAGTGAACCTAATATTGCTGAACTGTGCACAAATAATTGACGTCTGACCTCAATGTGACATGCTTAGAAATGTTCATCATAATGGCAGAATGTTCCGGTTTTGAACAAATGTATTATTTTAATAAGCAACATATTAATGATTGAAATTCAGATTCTCAACCCATTTCACATAATGCCTGAATAGAAGTATTTGCTCTTTCAAAACAATATTTCTTTTTGAAATACATTACTAAACATTATTTTTGCAAAGATAATGTTTCCTCTCTTTAGCATAGTTCATTGTGTACACAGTGAAACAATTATTTTAGGCCATCCTGCGATCAATGCCTATGGGAACTGATACTTATGTTACAGAACTTAATTTCGTAAGAATGTCTGTAGCTAACGTGTGATAAGGCTTTGCAATCTGTATGTATTTTCGTGGGAATGGAAGAACGGAACCTGGTCACAGAGGAGAGCTGCCTTTTGATTTCTCCAGAGAAGAAGAAGTCAGATACAATGGGGCCGATTCCGATCTGGGTCGGAAAGCACTCCGACCGATCCGGATCCGGATTGTTTTCCGACCGAGCCGGACTCCTGCAGTCCGACCGAGCGAGTACGATGCGGCCGCATGCTGCCGGACTCGGTTCGGTCGGACTCCCATTGAAGTCAATGGGAGCCGGTCGTACGATGCGTACATGGGCTCCCATTGACTCAATGGGTACGTTGCGCAAAAGGGTGCCCCCTGTAGTGGGTATGCGTTGGTGCCATCCGCACCGTACATGCATGTATAGGGGGGACCCTTGGGTCCCCCCTGTGTCCAACTCGTAAGGCTATGGGTGAAGGGGGGTCCGGCACGGACCCCCAAAGTCTGCTTCCCGGAGCTTTTTCATCCCGGAGACTCCGACTCGATCCGGCTGTCCGAATCGTGCATCGTACTGGCTCGGTCGGGAATCGACTCCATTGCGCGGTACGGTTCGACTGCGACCGAGTCGTACAGAGCGGTTCGGACCCGGAAACAAGTCGGTCGGCGATTTCGCGTTCATTCGCATCGTACTTGGGCGTCCGGACCTCTGTACGACTCGGTCGGAAACAAAGTCTCCAACTCGGATCCGGTAAAGCCGAATCCGATTCGGAGGCTTTCTGACCGAGATCGGAATCGACCCCAATGTCTGCAACATGTATTCATGTCCTTTTACATCAGTGTATGTTCCTAGTTAGTTAAAATGCCTTTTTTCCCTTGTCCTTTTTCCCATGCTCTGACCCCGATGCTTATTCTCCACTCATTACCTACCTTTTGACGGTTGTGGTTACTGCTGTTTCTGTTCATCCTTACTTCATATTGAGGCTTTATTTTGCAGATTGCTACTGCAACTGTATGATCACTTAATCGATTTACTAAGACTCGGCTGAGTTTCATGAACTACTTTTTTTGGGGAGTTCTGCTGCTTAAAATTGGCTTTAGAGCTTTATGCTCCTTTACTCTCACTCTTTCCCTTTGAACCGGGACTCTTCATGGGTTCTACTAACTCTGAAATTCTGGTCTACAAGTTAGAATAGGGTTATTCCTTTATGGAACCCGCTTGATGCACTATTTTGTCAATTTGATTCTAACCAAACTTTGTTACAAAATTCCAGTAAAATTAGTAAAGATTTCTTGACTAATATGAATAAATAAAATCAATTATAAAGAATAAAACCTTTTAAAAATGTATTCAAAATCTCATCATTGACTCAACTTGGAATTGTACTTGAATTGTGCTTGTGATGCTAAAATAGCTCTTTGAATCATAATACGGTGACCAAGATCCATTGTCTCAAGAAGAAGAGACCGGTGTGGGGATGGGACTTAACCCTGCAAGTGAAGGAAACAGTGAACCATATTATTTAATTTTGGCCCCAATCCCCGCCATCAGTTTTCTGATTGCAGAGATATGGTTGAACCTTGATCAAAGAGTTATAAATAATTACCTGAGGTAAAATAAAATTCTGAATCCTGAAAACCCAATGCCTGGAGTTTCAGGAGCAGACAATGTGCAGTTTTTGAATGGTGTGAGTATTAATAGGGTGATACGATGCCCATTGTGTTTGTGTTTACTGTCGTATTATTGAGTTGAGAGTAAATGGTTTGATGAATGAGGATGTTTATTTTTTCTATGTAAAGAGATTGAAGAGTTTCAGACTTGTCGCAGTCTAAGTTTCATGGATAAGAGATAAAAGATAAAAGACAAGTGTAGAAGACACTTGAGTAAGCCATCGTCAAATGGTATTTCTTGTTTGCAGGTTTTGTGGTGTAGAGTGTGAGGTACTATCACCTACACAATTGAGATAGAAATACTAATAATCTGTTGTGGTTGTTTAATATCGATTGATATTAACAGAATCTAATTGTGCAAAAGGGTGAAGCTGCATTGATTAGGGTGATTTCACGTTGGTCGAGATTTCATTTGCGATTGTGGAATTCTTTTGTGTGGATGGATTACTATCATTTTCTTTAGAAGAGCAAACAATGTATGTTTGTTTTTGTCATTTGAAAAGTTTTGTTGATTTGTGAAAATACGAGATAAATTGTAAAGGAGAGTGAGTTGCTTCATGGAGTGAGATTATACTTCATAGTGTTTCATGCTGAGATTGATTGGTTAGTGTGCAATCAAGCAGGGATTGGTTGGTGACGTCAGTGTGCCGTGCTGTGATAGGTCAGTGCTTGTGTGGCTATTGCATGGGGATTTGTTAACTGGACTTCAATAAAATAGCAAATGTGACCAGATTACAATAAAGAGGATCTGATGTTTACAGAACAGAATCAAAATATTGAATTGAAATTGTTTGTTTTGTGATTTAGCCAGAATCATGAAATGTTTTATAGAATTTAAGAGTTTTGTGAAGGGTGATGTTACAATTCCGATACGGGAGGGTGAAGAGGCATCTCCTGAAGGTACGCCTGCACATTATATGGCAACTGAATTGGGATTACATAAATGTTTATGGCTTCATCAATGGTGCAAGATCACTGAGAAAGAAGATGCATTAAGGTTTCCAAAATACAGAAGCTTTGAGATTAGAATTATTGAGAATTTGAAAGAAAAATTGTACGAAATAAAACCGCTTCATAGACCCACAGAATATGAAGCCTTGAATATGTGGGAAAAGGCTGCCCGAGAGAAAGAAAAGGAAAGACATCAGGTAAGAACAAAGTGGGCAATGCATAATTATGCAGATGCTCAAGGGAATGAAGGACAACAGAGATGGACGAAAGCCATAGTTGAAGGCACTAGATTGTATCCAGCTATTTCTACAGATATACCAGAGAAAAGGAAGAAGAGAAAGACCCAAGGAAAAGATACAGAGGTAAAAGAAAAAGAGAATGAGACAGATTCAGGGGATGATATTTTGGAAGAAATGTTGGCTGCATGATCCCCGCCTTATGCAACACCAACTGATAATACTGAGAGTGGTGCCGCAGCAAGCAGTAAATGGCCACTGCCCCTGTAGAAACTAGAGCAATATCAATTGAGAGACCCCTTCAATTATTACAGATTGCCTCACCATGAGTTCCCCAACCACAGACTGTTCCTCCACCTGTGGTAAATCCACCTGTCATGTATGGCATGGTGCAAGTGCAGCAAACAGTAATTGTACAGACAGTGCCTAGACCAGTTGTAAAGGTTCCAGTAAATGGTAACCTGACTGCAGAGGCTCAAGGAGCAGTAGGAGGTTTACAGATTACAGGATTTACTCCGACTTCTCAGAATTCACAGATTACTGTATGGAGACCACCTCGGACTGTCCAGGCATTAAGAGATGGGGGAGGCTTGTTTTTACAACATCATTAGCCCACGGGGCAACAATTTATTTTTAAGATGGAATTATTCTACCATGGTTTGAAGAAACTGCAGAGATTTCAAAGACAGCAAGCACAGTGCAACAGGCAAGCCCTGAACCTGGAAAGGATAGACCATTAGATATTTCCAAATTAAAAGTTGAATTGGAAGAAATAATTTGTGGCGTCTAGAAAGAGAGCATTTGAACTAATATCAAGAGAAAGAATTGATTTACCTGTGTGAAGAAATTACAAGACGAGCAGCAAATACCCATGATAAGTTGACCAATTGGCTCAGAAATATGAGGTAGATCTTTTTAAAATGTTTCCTTTACAGAAAAGTTACAGGGTTCAATTAGATGATGAAGCAATTGAAACAATGCATGCAGCAGGAATGCAATTGCACATTATAGAATTAATAAAATGTATTTGTAAATGAAGTGAAACTGAAAAGTTAAAAAACAAATGAGCAAGAAAACATGAAAAGAAAAAGAAGAAACCTGAGTTGGTAGGGGAAAAGAATGAACAGCATGAGGAAGTAGCTTCAGCTTATCCATTGAGAAAAATAGTGGGAGGAGTGTATGCCCATGTACCTTGGAGTAGAGGAGATCTTGCATCTTTTATGAACAATTTCCCAAAATTGAGAAACAAACCTTTGCAATGGTATACTCAAGTTGACCGATTTATGAAAATTTCAAAAGTGCTGTGGATTGATTTGAATACATTGTTTGATATTGTTGTACCAAGTGATTTGTGGACTGAGTGTAAGAATGTTGTACAATGACCATGTGAAGAACTAGCAAAAATGGCACACACTAATGCCCCATCTCCTGTAGTAATGGAAACATAAGAATCAGTGATTACTTTACTGAAAAGCAGAGTGTCTCCAAAAGATCTTGACTGGTTGTAAATGTATTGAAGAACATGAGAAGCAAAAGAATCAGTTCATGAGTACTCTGAACGATTGTTACAGGTGTTTCAGCAGCACAGTGGAAGAGAACACCCTGATGAGAAGGACATGGGTATTTTTGTATCTCAGTTTGTTCTAGGATTGAGACCAGAGATCAGTTCGCATATATCCCAAAGTGCAATCTACTGGCAGAGTAAATCACTTGATGAGATCCTGAAATATGCAAAATATTGCAGTGATGAACAAGAAATGAAACAGAAAAAGATAAAGAGACATTCATGTTGGCTCAGGCAAAATTTGCGCAGGAAGGGTTATAAATCCGTCTTTTGCAGGAAATCAAGGAGGTATGCAAGTTGTGTCATTCAACGTGTGGGTTGTCAGGGAAATCCAGGAGGGTTTGGTTTTTCACAAGGTAGAGGCGGAGGTGTTCCAGCTGATCAAGGTTCAGGAGTGGATGTTGCAACACTGAAGAAGATCACTACTTGTCACCTTTGTAACAGGGTCGGGCATTGGAAGAGGGAGTGTAGATTTAATCCTGATAATGCAAACAGAAATGTACAAATGCAGAAGGGAGTGCAGATGCGAAAATACCAGTACAACAAATGCAGGTGCCAATGCAAAAACAAGTTGCAATGATGCAGGTCCCACAAGACCAAATGCTCCCACGAAATATGGGAAACCCAAGATCTAATTTGAACCAGATGCCAAGAGCTAATCAAAATACATTTCAGCAATTCCCTAACACAAATCAAAATGCCTCACAGTAATTTCCTGTTTTTGATAATGGTGGCTCAGGCTCTGATATGTCTCAATGATGGTGCCTGAGGGGGGAGGAAGATTGCGTGCTTGGCGCAGTCTTAGAGGTAGACCAGAGCAGTCAATTCGTAGAAGGTGAGGTGAATGGCTGCCCCATATCTTTCCCTATAGAACAGGCGCTACAAGGTTCACTGTTAGAATTGTGGAAGTCCCAGACCTACTCCTCTCGGGAAAGAAGGTCCAAGTTGTAGGAGTTTCAAATAAACCTATTACTAATCCAGTTTCAGAGAAGGTCCCAGTAAAAATAGGCTCATTTGAAGAAAATCACCAATTTGCTGTTTGTGACACATGCCCAGTAAACCTACTAGAGATATGTTGTACAAATTAAATTGTACAATTTACTCCTTACCAGACGGTGTGGAATTTCAGACACATGATGAAGATGTATAATTTAAAATGGTACAGCAAAAGACAGTTGTAGGATTATTTCCATTAATGACCATTGAAGAATTACCAGATGACTTGATGGAAACTGTAAATCAAGAAGTATTGGATTTCACAGGGAAGGACACTGGGCAAATTAAAGGAGTAGAACCAGTCTGAATTACCTTAAAGGAAATTGCAGTATACCCAAGAACACCACCGTACTATCTGACTCCAGAAACCATTGGAGGAATAATGCCTGTAATAGAAGACATGACACAGAAAGGGATTTGGAGGGAATTGATAGGACGTCCATTTAACTCTCCAATCATGGGTTTGAAGAAACCCAATGGAAAGTACAGAATAGTGCAGGATCTTAGGTAAAATAATAGCACAGTTGTTCCACGTTGTCCCCTGGTTCAGTATCCAGCCACAATATTATTCCAAATTCCTTGTACTGCAGAATGGTTTACTGTCATTGATCGCTGCCAAGATTTCTTCTCAGTGCCATTGCATGAAGATAGCCAGTGTTTTTTTTATTTATTTTTCAGCAGAAAGCCCTACAGATCAGTCTTGTAGAGTACACAGACAAACTACTTATAGCATCAGAAACACAAGAAGCTTATAAACAAGAATCTATTGTTTTGTTGAATCATCTGGTCGAAAACTGACATAAAGTGTCACCAGGTAAACTGCAGTACTATCAAAAAGAAGTTCAATATCTGGGACACATAATTGAGAAGGGAGCTAGAAAGGTGTCGCCAGAGAGAGCGGAAATGATTCTGCAGATGAATTCCCCTTAAACACATAAAGAAGTCAGGATGTTTTTGAGAATGGTTGGCTAATGTAGACAGTGGATACCAAACGTTTCCCTAGTGGCAAAGTTTTTATTGAGGCTGGCACACAAGGATGTTTCTGATCCACTTCCTTGGAACAACGAGTGCTTGAAAGCTTTCCTATAGCTGAAAGAAAAACATTGCCATGCCCCAGAACCAAGATTGCCAGATTATAGTAAAGATTTTACCTTATTTGGCAGTAGATGGAGAGCTGCGCTCTGTCAGTGCTGACTCAAACACCTGGTGATGCTTGTGGCATAATTATCGACTAACCTTGACCCTGTTGCCGCAGGTCTGCCCAACTGCCTTAAAGCAGTCGCTGTGATGAGTACTAGTCTGGAAAAGAGTGAGAGCATAGTGATGGGATATCCTTTACCTGTAATGGTCCCACACTCTGTGGAGCTTCTATTGACATGTACAAAAACCCGACACATGACCCATAATAGGCTCATTAAATATAAACAGAGAATTTTATCATCAGATAATGTAGTTTTGAAATGCTGCCAAATTGTCAATCATCTTTAATGCCAATAAATGATACTGTTTGTGATGAAACTGAACATGATTGCCAAGATGTCACTGATGTAAGCACCAAGCCTAGACCTGATATTAAGGATGAACCCCTGGTTGAGCCTGACCATGTAATGTTTGTCGACGGCTCATGTTTAAGAAATAATGAAGGTACTCTGAGAGCAGCTTACGCTGTATGTACAATAAATGATGTAGTCGAAGTTTCATGGCTTCAAGGGGTTACCTCAGCACAAGTGGCAGAATTGATTGCCCTTACCAGAGCATGCAGTTTGACTCCTCAAATGAGAGTGACAATATTTACAGATAGTCAGTACGGCTTTGGTGTTGTCCATGATTTTAGGCAATTATGGTCACAAAGAGGTTTCATGACCTCTTCAGGTACCTATATTAAGAACGGGGACCAAGTGAAAGATTTTTTGGAAGCCTTACAGTTGCCTTCAGAAATAGCTGTCTTTAAATGTGCAGCTCATTAACATGGGAATGGGTACATTGCCACGGGAAAAGGTATGCAGATTCGGTAGCACGATATTGTGTTTCGTTGGCCTGTACATTTAATTAAAATTTCACATGTGAATCTGAGAAGAACACTTCATTTTCAATGCTGATGAAAGCAAGTGATACTTGGGATGAAGGAAAGAGAGTACAGGAAAATGTTTCCGAAGCGGAACAACAGAGTTGGATCAGAGCAGGTTGTGAGAAAAATGCACATGACTTATGGATGTAGGCTGTTCGGAGACCAGTGTTACCTGATAGTTTGTTATTCCCAATGACACAATACTTTCATGACTTCACACATTTACGGAGGGATTCCATGGTGAGGCTCTTCCGGAAGAATTTATTGAATCCCAGGTTTAGGATTCTTCAGAAGAAGTGTGTCATAGGTGTGTGACATGTCAACAAATAAATGAAGGAAAAAGGACACACGTTACACTGAGTCACATAGGGAGATTAGTTGGTCCTTTCAACAGAATGTAAATGGACTTCATCAAAATGCCTGTTTGCAATGGGCTGGCGTATGTCCTTGTCATAGTATGTCTCTTCTCAACCAGAAGAAATTACATGCTCACAGTAGCAAAACTGTTATTACAAGAACTGATTCCCAGGTACGGAATGCCGGTTTCTCTGGAATCAGATTGGGGATGCACTTTAACAATGAGGTCCAGAAAATGATTTGCACTGCATTACAGATTGAGCAAAAACTACACTGCAGCTAAATACCCGAGGCTAAAGTTTGTGCTTCAATATCACTGAAATAGCCAGATGCTTTACCTTTGGTGCTGATGAGAATTAAGAAGTATTCCTGATAGGAAGACTGGTTTATCGCCCCATGAGATTCGGATGGGCCATGCAATGAGGCTGCCTGCTGTGCCTGCAAATGCGCTCTTGAATATCACATGTGATATGATACTCGAATAATGCAAGGGATTAGCGGATGTGGTCCGTTCTTTTTCCTACCAGGTTTAAGCTGCCACTATGATCGGCATCAAGAACAGTGCCACAACCTCAATCCAGGTGATTGGGTCATGATCAAGAAGCATGTTCGTAAGACTTGCTTGGAACAGAGATGGAAAGGCCCCTTCCAGGTTATTGTAGTTACTAACGTCGCTGGTAAATGCGCCGGAGTATCAAACTGGGTGCATGCATCCCACGCGAAGAAAGTGGGAAATCCCAAAGAAGAAATTGCGCCCTTTCATCCTGAATGAAGAGCATTGGTGACAGCACCACCACCAGTTGAGAGACCACAAAGAGCAGTGTTACACAGAACACAACAACAACAAGGAGAAGAAAGGGGTGAAGATTCCCAACGTGAAACAAAATTCCAAGTACCTGTTGCTTCGTGGAGTGACATTGAAGTCTCTACCGAAGGAAAAACAGAGACTGACTGACAACTTGGAAACTTTACTGAAACAACATCAGTACTGTCGGAAGATCGGGGTGAAGGAACAAGCACTGAAATGAGAACAGTCAACCGTGGAGTTGAATGGCCACAGAATTGTTATCAAGGAAGACTGGAAAAGAGCACACCAGCTGATCGGATTCCAACAACTATTCCTGAGGAGATAGAGCAAAGTGATGAAAGTGCTACAGAGGGAGATCATTGAAAACTGAGGAGATCAAAAAGAGGTAGAGTGCCTTGTCAGAGGTATTCAGCACCTGAGTGGTCTTAGTATGAGGACAAAGTACTGAATGTCACAATAGAGGATTTGTGTGATGTGAGATCTGAACTGTTTGAGCCTCCATGATTAAGAAACTTGACAAAGACGAACTGTGCAATCATAAAGCAATTGAAAAAAAGCAAATCGAAAAGACTATTTCAAAAAGATAAAGAGACTGCCGCTACTTAACTCAATTTTTTATTTTAAAGAAGAGTACCTAGGCCCAAGTCTACTGTAGAAGAGTAGAAATAATAATTTAGAAGAACACAGAGTAAGGGTAAGGATTGTCTATAAGAAGATTGCTTTGCTGAAAGTTACTCATCTTAACGAAGCTACTTACAAAATTATGCATTAAACTTATTGAATTTGGAGGCATCTAACCTGCTTGTGGTGAAACATGTGTTGCCTTAGAAATAAGTGTATATGCATAATGTGTTCAGTCTTCATAATTACAGTACTAATGATTACAATAGTGCTAGTAAGATTTTACTTAACACCAGAGAAAAGATTCAGAAATGCAAATACAACAAAAACACATTAATACCTGAATGATGAAGAGCAACTGAAAGCTCCATTTGTCACTTACAATAGAGAGGATTACTCAACTTACATTTTCTAGATTAGTACAGGAAAGCACACATGCAATAGGAGCAAAAGACTGTTATGTCTGTGCTCATTTACCATCATCAGAAGAAGTCACATATTATCACATGCTGTTATCTTATAGAATTACATGCAGTATACTGCTTTCACTTGTATATAGACGCAAACATTTTAAATGTTTCTATTCTAATTATGACCTAATACTTTCTAGAGTGCCTGTAGAAGTAAACATTAATTTATACCTGCAAGGAAAAGAAATGGACACAGCTTGGTACCATTTTATGTCACACAGACCTATAAAAAGTGTTAAGGCTTACCAAAACAATTTAACCTGCTTGATGCGACCACTAGAGAAAATTTTCATTATGACTTTAGAGGAAAGAAATACTTACCTGACACGTAGTAAAATTAAATACATTGATGTTTTGATAAATGTTTGGAAGAAAGAAGAAGACAAATTTAGAAAGAAAATGGTTTAACCAAAATTAAGATTAGACAGTCAACAAAGGGAATATTTGCGTTTACAGAAGGACACTCAAAAGAACCATCCATGTAGGGATTAGTAGTTGTGAACACACATTTAAATTAATGGGAGGAACAGGGCAAATTTTACAGAGAGATGAATCTGCAATTCCAGAAGTTTATTCTGTTTGTGGACAGAATGCTTACTTTTTGCTGCCTGCTGACTGGGAGAGTATATGCTATTTAGCTATGCTATTTCCATATACGTATCATGTGAATAGTATAGATGCACTAACAATGACACCAGCACACAGATACACTGGTAGTAAAGAAAGTGGAGGTGAATTAATGGGAGACATATTTTGTGCAATTATTTCACCGGTGGGAGTCTTATTGAATGACGAAAAGATTAGAAAACTGTCAAGTGTTGGCGACAAGCTGGCAATAATTACTTCTGGAGGTTTATTAGTAGTACACACTGAGCTTGCAGCAATACGATCAATGGTCTTTCAAGATCGTCTAGCTCTAGATATTTTACTCGCAAAGAAAGGCTGAGTCTGCAAGATACTTAAATTAACCCATTGTTGCTCATATATTCACCCGGGGCCCTCCGAATCTATCACAGGGGGTGCCCATGGGTCCCCCCGATCCAAGAATGCACAGTGTGGCGGGCACCACGATGTGCCCGCCACAGGGTGTACGCTTTTCCCCACCCACCCCTTTTCTGCTATGGGAGCCTGTGTACGCGTCTGTACACGGGCTCCCATAGAGTTCAATGGGAGACTGAGCGAACCGAGTCCGTAGGCATACAGCAGCATCGTATTCGCTCGTTCGGACTCCCGGAGCACGTCTCGCTCGGAAATCCCTCCGGATCTAAGTCGTACGGAGGGTTTTCCTAGCGAGATCGGAATCAGGCCCTTAGACTTAAATGACCTCATGAATGACGACTGCCGAAAATCATTACAATTCCAAAGTTTGAAACAAAAATGACAGGATTCAACAGATGATGAAAGTGCCCTTTGAGCAAAACTCATATGTGAAATCAAAATAGTGTGAAGGTTAAGATAACCATCAGATGGGACACTGATAAGGTCGACTAGTTAAAATGCAAATTATTTAGATTAAAACTGCAATAGGTAGTCATAGCTATGTGTATAGGCCATATAAATACTAAGAAGCAAGCTTCCTTAAACTAGAAGTGAACCTAATATTGCTGAACTGTGCACAAATAATTTGAAAGTCTGACCTTAATGCGACATGCTTAGAAATTTTCGTCATAACTGCAGAATGTTCCGGTTTTAATCAAATGTATTATTTTATTAAGCAACATATTGTTAGTAATGATTGAACCTCCGATTCTCACCCCATTTCACATAATGCCTGATTAGAAGTAGTATCACATTCAAAACAATATTTCTTGTTTGTATTAATGAAATGCAATACAAAAGAGTGTTTTTGCAAAGATAATATTTCTTCTCTTTAGCACAGATCATTGTGTATGCAGCAAAACAATTATTTTAGAAGGCCAACCTGTGATCGATGCCTATAGGAACTGAGGCATATGTTTCCAGAACATAACTACATAAGAATGTCTGTAGCTAACTTGTGATAAAGCTTTAGAATCTGCATGTATTTTTGTGGTAAAAGGAAGAATGTAACCTGGTCACAGAGGAGAGCGGCCTTTTGATTTGTCCAGAGAAGAAGAAGCCAGATACAATGTCTGCAACATGTATTCATGTCCTTTTATATTAGTGTGTGTTCCTAGCTAGTTAAAATGCTTTTTTTCGATGTCCTTTTTCCAATGCTCTTACCCCGATGCTTATTCTCCATTCCTTACCTACCTTTTGACGGTTGTGGCTAAGCTGCTTTTGTTCATCCTTACTTCATTTTGAGGCTTTATTTTGCAGATTGCTACTCCGACTGTATGAGCACTAACTCGAATTACTGAGACTCGACTTAGTTTCATGAACCAATGCTTATGGGGAGTTCTGCTGCCTAAAATTGGCTTTAGAACTTTATGCTCCTTTAATCTAACTGTTTCCCTTTGAACCTGAACTCTTCATGGGTTCTACTAACTTTGAAATTCTGCTCCAAAATTTAGAATAGGGTTTATTCCTTTATGGAACGTGCATGATGCACTATTTTGTCTATTTGATTCTAACCAAACCTTTTTATGAAATTTCTGTAAAATTACTAAAGATTTCTTGACTAATATAAATAAAGAAAAATAATAAAAAGACAATTACTAATCTCTTAATGAGAATAAAGCTTTTAAAACGTATTCAAACTCTCATCATTAACTGAACTTGGAATTGAATTTGAAATTCGCTTGTGATGCCGAATTAGCTCTTTGAATCATTATACGGTGACCAATATCCATCGCCTCTAGAAGAAGAGACCTGTGCGGGGCTTAACCCTGTGAGTGAGTGTAGAAACAGGGAAACGTATTAATTAGTTTTGGTCCCAATACGCGCTATCAAGTACATTTGTTGAATGAGCCCATATTAAGAAACACACTTTGGCTCACAGGCTCGCAAACCAGCTCATTGGGATTTCCAGGGGAAAATTCTGTAGTATATTGCAGGAAATCCACCTTTTCTGTGTGAACACCCCAGATTTTTTACCTTTTACTGGACACTGCTAACCAGTAGTAAAGCACTGGTGGCCCCCTATAATCATGGTTAAATTTGCTTTTTTCTTTTTGGCACATTTAACTTGCCCTTAAGTCTCTAGCATATGGGGTAAAAAAGTGCACCCATGGTCTGGAAGTTAAATGCCACTCGTGGACTGCAGCACCGATTGTGCCAACCACTACTGATGTATGGGAATCAATTGAAAAAACAAAAACTGAGAAACCATACTTGAAGAACCCAAATCATGAGAAGACAGTTTTAAGGAAATATAAAAATATCGAAAATTAAAGAAAACATTTTAAAGGAAAGATAATGTGAATAAAAAAGTCTAAGGGCCACATGCATGAAAGTTTGTAATAGAGATTGCCTAATTGCGATTTTCTGCGAGTCGCAATTAGGGAATCGCAATTACAAATGTATGAAACTCCATGAGTTTCATATAGCGATTTGTAGGGGGTCGCAAATCGACCTACCTCATTAATATTAATGAGGTATATCGCAATTTCCGACCCCCTACAAATCGCTAAAATCAAGGGGATGGTGGCCTGTTGGGGTCAGCAGACCACCATGTCTGTGATTGTTTTTAAATAAAGCAATCTTTTTTTTAACATGCAGCCCGTTTTCCTTAAAGGGTTGCGTTTAAAATACAAAAATGAAAAGTTTCCTTTTCATTTTTTAAGGGCAGGCAGTGGTCCCTGGGACCACTGCCTGCTCTTAAAAAATGTTTTTACAACCATTCCCAAAGGGGAAGGGGTCCCTTGCAGACCCCTTCCCATTTGCGAATGGGTTACCACCAACTTGAAGTTGGTGGTATATTGGGAATGTTTTGCAACCGCATTCACAGTCACAAAACACTCATACATACCGCAGCGATTCGGTATTTGGAAGGGACACCCTAAACACGCCCCTTCCAAATCCCGAATCGCAAATCCATTTTGCAATTCGGTAACAGGTTACCGAATTGCAAAATAGGGTTTGATACATGGAAAAAGCCATTTTTGCGTTTGCAAACGGGCCGATTCATTTGCGAACGCAAAAATGCTTGATACATGTGGCCCTTAATCTACAATACAATTAGGTGGAGTGTAGGGGAAGTGAGAGGATTTTGGTTTCAGAGATGGCTGAAGTTTAAGGGTGATGACTGGTTTTTAGGGTGAAGTTCAATTAAAGAAATGGTTTTTTAGGATTCAGGGATGGGTGGAGTTTAGGGGTGGTGAGTTTTTTTTATTGATTAGGAATTGATGGATTTTAGGAGTGGTAAGGGGTTTTTAGGGATCACAGATGAATCGAGCTTACGGCTGATGAGGGATTTTTAAGATTTAAGGGTGGGTAGAATGTATGAGTGCTGAGTGGGTTTTTAGGGTTCACGGATGAGTGAAGTTTAGGGTGCTGAGAGGTTGAAGGGTTCAGGGATGGTGGACTTTAGGGTTAGAAAGGGCTTTTCGGGATCAGGGATGGGTGGTGTTTTAAAAAAATATTATTAAGTCACCCCTATGTAAGGCGGTTAGAACAAGAGACAGGGTGCATGGTATTTAAAAGTAGGACATGTAGAACAATGACCCAAAAAGCTATTTTCACTGTTGCAGGACTAGCATTCCTATGTAGAAAACCAGAGTACAGATTAAAACACTAATATTGTATCCCGGGAATGGAACTAGTTAAAAAAATATTTAACTACTACTTTTATTAGTTATTAAAAATCCAATTCAATAGGGAATTCAGATGTTTAATAAATATGAAGGAAAAAAACTTTTGAAAAGTTACCCTTTACCTGCCTGAATTGTCAGAAGGCTACTTAGCATAAGCCTCTACAGGCTCTCTGCCTTGAATAGGTGTGAAATAAGTATAAAATGCCTCCCAGAAGCAAGCAATATGCTGACCTGAATGGGCAGAGATGACTCATCTGAACTCAACAGAATATGCAGGGTGAGGGCTGTGAGCCTCCTTTTGACAGCAGTGTCAAATCTTACTTGACAGGTCTGTTGAGCCACATGTAACACTTGAGGCATACTTGAAATGGAGAGAGCAGGATATGAAGACGATTTGTGTGGATTCCCTGTCTGGTTGCTGAAGGACCCTGCTTTTGGGTCAACCAGACTTCTGTCCATGGACTTGTTGTGGGTACAGTACCTGCTTCAAACTGGAATTTAGTGGTAGATGTGGGAGAACACTATGTTTACCATAATAAATTCCCCACACACACACACACCCGCTCTCAAAGCCCACGTTTAGTGTGGGGGATGATTTTCACCAACTTGAAAATGCCCTGACGCATGCCATTTTAGCCCTGGAAATATTTTAAGCCATTGGTTAGCCACGTACCAAAAAAGTATCCAGAATGAAGAGACAGAAGAAGGCATCCTAGCGTTAGAAGTTAGAATTGAATAAAGTAGCAGAGAGCTATACAAGAAGAGTCACATTTCACCCTAGTAGCTCAAAAGATGCTGATATCTCTACGCAAAGTGAAGCAGATGCTATCTGCAACCACGGATTAAATATTACTTAGAGTAACCCTCTTGGTTAAGCCAGAGGCATTGATTGCATGCACCCTTCAGTTGCATGCAATCAATGCCTCTGGCTTCAGTTGGCCGGTGCCGGAAACCAGGGTATTTTCAAAAGAAAATCGGAGTCTGTAGGAAGGTCTAGTTCCCACACCTCGATGACAGATTTGAAGCCCTTGCAAAGAATTGATTTTCATGCCCAGCATCCAGATCAGGCAGCCATCCAGCCTGAAACGCCACAGAGAAAATACCTACCATCCTTTAGGTAAGAACAAAAACCAATTTCTTTACTGTCTGTGATATCAGAATTCTTATAAATATTGACAGTTACACCAGAAATATCAGGAAACAGAGATTTTCTAGAACACCCGGCACTATGAAGTCACCTCCAAGCCTAAGATGATGATGGTTACACGTTGGTTCATCAAAGAAGCCTGCAAAGACAACGGTCAATCTTTCGAAGGATGAGAATGTGCATAATATTAAAACAACTCCATGTTCTACCATGGTGGTCACAAGCTCATTTTAAAGCCAAATGTTTTAACACACTTAGCAAGGTAATCCAGACCACAGGAACTAAGGGGCTGATTAGGATGGCGGGCGGAAAACCTCCCCGACCGCCATGGTAGCGGGAAAAGACCGCCCGCATGTACCGCGACATAACCGCCGGTCGAATTACGATGGCCCACGGTCAAAATCTGACCGTGGCGGTACGATCGCGGGCTTTAACATTGCAGCGGTTGCTGCTGCCCGCAGCACCGCCGCGATGTCGAAAGGAGCATGTCCTGCATTTCCCTGCACTGCGTGGCAGGCACTGCGCAGTGCCTGCCACCTGGTACAGGGAAATGTAGGGGGGGACCATGGGTACCCCCCCCGTGCACCCACACCCCCCCAACACATTGGGGGCCCGCAACGGGCCCCCGGAAGACAATCTCCGCCAGCCTTTCCATGGCGGTTTGACCGCTGCGGAAAGGCTGGCTACCGCAGGCATCATAATTGTGCCGGCGGAGCCTGCTCGGCACCGCCACCATTATCCCGGTCCTGCTCCATCCGCCAGGCAGGAGTGCAGATGGCAACTGGCGGAAAAGCGGCGGTCGGAATTTTCCACCGCCGCGGTCACCACCGCCATCCTAATCTGACCGGCGGTTTTCTGGGTTGCGATCGCGGACGGATGTCCACCGCCGGCCCGGCGGACGACACCGCCGGCACGGCGGTGGACATCCGCCCGCCATCCTAATCAGCCCCTTAATGCCCAAACCTGGAGTCACTTAGCTACACGTTCCTGTGGAATTAGAAGGGCACACTCCTCATGACTGATAGCAACAAACCAAGCTGTCACTCTTCATGAGCAAGTTACAAGTCTCTAGTTACAAGAGAGGAACCAGCATAATGAGTGTTGCTCAACTACACTTAGGGAGCGCAACACAAATGAAAGTTCTCTACTGAACAAAATGCCAAACCGTATTGTTCAACAATACCATCTGCCTGGGAGTCACTGGAGGAGGTGGGGAGCATGGCTTCGTTGGAAGCAAAGGAGCCAATGGGCTTAAATAAGAAGAAGATGGATATGTTTGTTAGATGACAATCTGGGAGATTTATTATAGAAAAAAGAGTTGGGATCATTTAGAAACATATATTTAAATTACATGCATCTCAAGCTTGACATCCAGACTTAGACAAAAACATGCACAATCAATAAATTGACACGTTAATTCCTAATCCTGTTAGAGACTGGTAGAATTCAATTTTGATTTTCACAAAGGAATCTGCAAAAGATGCCCTTCACCTTATTTGGGAACCTATTATGTGAAGCAACGTGAGCATTTCTGTTGATGAAATGAGAACGCTGGAGTTGTTAGATACAATACACATTGTCAATAAGAGAACATTGAATTCACCTGCCCAAAAATGTTTCAAAATTTGAAATACATTTTTCATAACTATTAACACATTCTGGTTGGTGAGGAGAACAGCAAAGAACCTAAAGCAAAAATACCTATTTCAGATATACGAGGAACAAAAGTAGGCGCCCTTCAGAACAGAGATCCTGCTCTGAAATTGGACTAGTAGAGAGTTCTGAGAGTTCTCAGGTTTGGCCCTTGCTTTTGGAAAGGCGAAGACCATGAGTTGATTGGCGAACTGCACACTGAGGTTCAAGATGACCAACTGAGTCATTTTTTAGTGCTTTGTTTGTAAACTCCTTTCTCAGGAATTTAGGAAGCATGTAACATCAAAAGGTTGGAAAATATAAATGGTTGTGATGTAGCAAAGCCATGCTGACGAGTGGTAGTTCCATCCATCTGCATCCATTCTCACCCCATACACCATCTTTGTGTCAACAATGAATGGTGTCACCTGGTGACATAATAAGGTGAACAAAAAGTGCTAGTTAGTTTTCATACAAGATTCCTGAGACTACTACTAAAAAGTTTGTATCTTATTTTTACATGCCACACACCCTGCCACGGCCCTCAAATGCACAGTGAAAACATGTAACCCTCAGAATAGCCAGGCTGCTCAGCATGAAGAAAAGACATTCACTGGTGACATCAGCAAAGATGGCATCCTTGGGGAAAAGAAACATATGGTCCAGCTACATAAATACTCCTCCTAAGTGGTGTACAAGCGTGGGGGCCCAAAATGCCATTGAATATCTGTGCCGACATCCTCACTAAGAAAAGTTAGAAAAGACTTCCAATCCAATGAGATGTAAGAATGCAATCTCATATTAGTGGTTATATGTGAGAACAAGTGCAGAGAGCACCACAAAGACAGTCTCATTTAACGTCAGATGCTCAAAAGATGATGGAAACGCTGCACAATGTGAAGAACCATTGATTAACTATTTCTCAGAGGTACTGACTTAATCTTGCCAGAGGCATTGATTCCATCCACCATTCATTTGGCCAATGCCATTAACCAGGGTATTTTCAAAACAAAATCTGAGTTTGTAGGAAGGTTTGGTTCTCACACTTCGATGACAGATTTGAAGCCCTTGTTTTAGACCCGGCTTCCTGGGCCCCAGGGCACTCAGGGGTTATTGCGCTCCAATCGCTTCAACTTGAGTGTTCCCCGTTAGTGTCCTGGTGTACTAGTGGACCCAAAACTGGATAACTACTCCTCTCCAGCACTTGACTCTCTCAGAGTAGCAAGACAGAGAAGTCCAAAGCTTACTCAAAGAGGTGAGGTGAGGTTAGACATTCAGAATACATTGCACATCGTACTACCAGCTGATAAAAACAATGTCCAGTCAGTGCTTTACTTTTTATGAAAGAAAAGTACTTTAATACACACAAGAGAATTCTACTACACATAAAACTAGGATAAACAGTGAAAAACAGATTTGTCTACAACCCTCTGGGCCAGAGTTCTGGCCCCAAACATTATTATAGTGCCTAGAATCTAGGCAGTATAAAAGGACAGTTAACATGTAGACACACAATTAGCATTGCATATTACAGACCATATTGCACAGGGTTGCTCTCATTCGCTAGAGCCATGATGCAAATCCTTGTATTGAAATGAGGAAGTGTCAGCATTTCATGTGAAGTCAAATGTTCTTGATCAGCCCCATAACCCACCACCCAAAGAAAAAGTGCCCTCCCGTCCTGAGTGAGGACACGGCTCTAGTGGCCTCAGGGATCTGATCACAGGTGCCTGATATCTTGGCACAGTTTACTGGAGTCCTACTAGTCCAGTAGCCACTGGCTAGCTGTAGGAGGGTAGTGGATGGCCAGAGTGCGAGTACACCCTGATACTCCCAGATATCACAAAAAGAAAGGTGAGGGTGCCTGTGCCACGGGACACCCATCACCAGCTACCGATTGTAACTGGATATTTCACACAGGCTACCACAGCACAGGAGAGGGGTCTGGGCAAAGCGATCTCACCTTCAAGGACTGGGATCAAGCTTCCCTGTCTCCCTCTGCCTCCGTTAATGTGCTGCAAGCTTCCTTATCTTGAGCAGCTGTCTGCAATTTCCTTGTTAAAAGTGCCAGCTCCACAAGCCTCACAGGAACAGATGGTTCATGGAACGATGCTGCTGATGCCCTTGCTCCTCGCCAAACTGGCACATTCCTTTGCAGCATAATCCATCAGTCATAGAGAAAACGTCCTCAAATTCCAGACGCGGTAAGCAAGCTTCTTATCTCACACCGCGGGTCGCAGCTGGCTACCTTGGACGAACCGGGGGTGTGAGCTGCCTCTTCAAAATCATAGACCAGTCTTGAACAACAACTGACCGCTAAGGCCAGACTTTTCTCACCTCTGATTGATAGGCTGATCCAATCAGAGGGTCTGCTACTTTTGTATCTTGGGTGCCCCTCCAATCACAAGGCATATTTATGGTGTGTTCACTCTGTGACCAAAGCATGCAAAGGATGACCTACTGTCTTCCCTTGTACCCGCCCGGGCTATTCCCAGGAGAGGAGTTTTAATTAACTTCAGAAAAGGAGGTACTGAACAGGGGGAGGGTCCTCTTAGCAGAGTTAGTACAGATAAACCCAGATAAAAGCTGAGGGGCAGATTTACAATGAAAGTGACTCAGTGCATTCCGCAAACCATTTGGCTGCGCCGCACTAAGTCACTTTCAAAGCACAGGGATGCAACATATTTACAACAATATGTCGCATCTCTGTGCTTCCTCTGCGCTGGCGCACAAACTGCAGCCATAGCGCGGCGCAGGCACTCTTGCACCATGGTGCAAGGATGCTCTGCGTCGTGGGGAGATTAGTTTTGTGCAGGAAGGGGCTCCTTCCTGCACAAAAACAATCCCTACAGGCATTTTCTCTTTCAATGCCTGCTGCAGAATGCAGCAGGCATTAAAAGGGGGAAAAACGAGGAGAAATGAAAACATTTCTCCTCGTTGCACCTCCCTACGCCTCCCCTGGGGAGGCGTAGGATTCACACGCATTTCCAGATTTACGATTCCTCATAAATCTGGAAATGTAGTATCAGTACCATGGGTGTTGCGTGGGAACACCCACGGCAACACCCATGGAACGCCCTTTCACGCAAAGTGCTGCGTGTAGGGGCCATATTTACAAGGACAGGAAAAGCCACGCAGGGTGGCTTTTCCTGTCCTTGTAAATATGGAGCAGTAAGATACGCCACCAGTACGTCACAAAAAGTGACGTACTGGTGGCGCAGGTGGCTTGTAAATCTGCCCCTGAGTGTCTACCCCAACCCATCAGGCCTCTCCAAGGAATTGGGAGGGGCACGGGGGAGCTGGAATGTCCAGCAGAACAACTCGCATTACACACAATGGCTCAACTCACCATCCTTCCCCAGTACACCTACGGGCTCTCAAACACACGTCAGGTAGACAAAGGCAACAGAACCACAGGTATGAAAGACTGCACAGACTTGATCAGAAGGGTGGCTAGTCATCCACCCTTGTTAGAATTCAGGGATACCCTGACTATAAATTTATTGCTGCCACCACTGTCAGTCTATCACAGCATGTTTAGAGAGAGGGCAGTAGCCACTCTCTGTGAAATAGGGGTGCAATATGCATGCCTTCCCTCAACCTCAGAGCCAAGCTCTAGGGCCTCGATCCATGTAAACAGGGAGACCATCAGTGGACATGTATGATTGTCATGCTCACTGAGGTAAGGATCTTGTAACCATACAGTAACTTTTAAGTAACTTACCTGGAGATCAGCATAAGGCTGGGAAAAAACTCTCTACAGAGACATGCAGAAGACTTCCTGCCCCAATGGATGCCCCCCAGATCAGAATGGCCGGTACTTACTCCCCAGAGGGAGAAGACCGATCACCTGATTGGATAAACTGGCGGGAAAGGCCATCTTCATTACTGTGCTGTAAGCTTGCTTTATGATCCACAGTGAAATACCTCGTAAACAATAAAATGTCATGCACAGCATCCAGATCAGGCAACCATCCAGCTTGAAACTCCATTGAGGAAATACCTACCTTTCTTTGGGTACGGACAAGAACCACCTTCTGTAGTCTCTGTAATGACAGAGATTGCCCTTATAATGATTGACAGCTTCACAAAAATATACTGAAACAGAGATTTTCCAGAGCACCTGGGACTAGGAAGTCATCCCCAAGATGATGGTGATCCATGGGTCCATCAAAGAACCCTTAAAAAAACAACAATCAACCATTCCAAAGATGAGACAGGATGAAACAACTCCACATCATACCGTAGTGGTGACAAGCTAACTTTATAGCCAAATGCTCTGTGCACACCTATCAAGGTAATCCTGACCACAGGAACTAAGGGGCCTATTAGGATGGCGGTCGGATGACCGCCGCCCGGCGGTGGACATCCGCCCGCGATCGCAAGCCAGAAAACCGCCGGTCAGATTAGGATGGCGGTGGTGACCGCGGCGGTGTGAAATTCTGACCGCCGCTTTTCCGCCGGTTGCCATCCGCACTCCTGCCTTGCGGATGGAAAATGACCGGGATAATGGTGGCGGTGCCGCTCTGGCTCCGCCGGCAGGATTATGATGCCGGCGGTAGCCAGCCTTTCCTCAACGGTCAAACCGCCATGGAAAGGCATGCAGAGATTGTCTTCCGGGGCCCGCTGTGGCCCCCAATGTTTTAGGTGGGGTGTGGTGCACTGGGGGTACCCATGGTCCCCCCTACATTTCCCTGTACCAGGTGGCAGGCACTGTGCAGTGCCTGCCACGCACTGCAGGGAAATGCAGGACATGCTCCTTTTGACATTGCGGCGGTGCTGCGTGCATCAGCAACCGCCACAATGTTAAAGCCCGCGATCCGACCGCCGCGGTCGGATTTCGAGCAAGGAACATCCTAATGCGACCGGCGGTTATGTCGCGGGCCTTGCGGGCGGTCTTTTCCCGCTACCATGGCGGTCGGGGAGGTTTTACGACCGCCATCGTAATAGGCCCCTTAATGTCCAAGCCTGGAGGCACTAATCTACGAGTTCCTGTGAAATTACAGACACACATTCCACAGCGGCACATGAGCATTGATCATGTAATGACTGACTCCATCTGAATGACTCCATCTCTCACCGCCCATGGTGGGAACTGTTTGCAATGAATTTGGAGGACATACAAGGAAGCATACAATACCAAAATGAGAAAATTAGTTAGAGGCAGAATTTAACAGTCATAAGTCCAGGCTGAAGACTTTGGTAAGTAGACATAATATTGAGTTTTAAATATCATTGTGCAATAATATTGAGTTTAAAATGTTGAAATTCAAAAATATCATTGTCTATAATATCGATGTCAAGAATATCAATTTGGTCTGTTGTATAAAATATTGTTAAAAATATCGATTTTAAAAATATCGTTATTAAAAAATGTCGATTTTGTAAATGTTAATTTTTTAATATAGTATATAATTTTAAATGTATTAATAATTTTTAATTAATTGTATTTGTTTTATATAAAAAATGTTTTACGAGCGTGATGTTGGGTTTATAGGGGATAAGGGTGGGGAGTGTTTAAAAAAATTTGTTTAACATTTAAAAAAAATATTAATATAAATGAAATTTAAAATTGTGTTTGAGGAGCAGGATGTTGGGTTTATAGGGGATAAGGGTGGGGAGTGTTTTTTTAAAAAAAATTACGTTTTTAAAAAAAAATATTTAAAATTATTTTAAAAAATCATGAGTGTGATGTTGTGGTTATAGGGGATAACGGTGAGGAGTGTTTTAATATTAAAAAAATTGAAATTTAAAACAAAAAATCTTTTAAATAAAATTTAAATTTTGGATTTTAGGAGTGTGATGTTGGGGTTATAGGTGATTATGGGGGTATTTTTTAAAAAAATGTAAAATTTTGAAATTAAGCTTTAATATATTTGAAAAATAAAATAAAATTGAAACAATTAAAAAATTGTGATATTTTGTGAAATTTGTAAATAATTTTGTTGAGTTATGTTTAAATTTAAAAAAGGAAAATTTAGAATTTTTAAAAATTACAAAACATAACATAATAATATTTTTGATTAAGATATGAAATTAATTACAAAAATCACGTATTTTTGGATACGTTTTTATAAATGGGAATATGTAAATATATGTATAATGTGTATTATTTTATGTTTTGATGTATTTTTTGGGAAATATTACATTTGAAAATAATATTTTGTATACTTTTTTGAGTTAATATATTTTGGGGTGGGAATAGAAAATTATATATGTTTAGTGTCCAGCATCTTCCCTGAGTTAATGTAGTTTGGAGTGGGAATCGTAAATAATATATGATAGTGTCCAGCACCTTCCCTGACTTAATGTAGTTTGGAGTGGGAATAGCAAATGATATATGTTTATTGTCTAGCACCTTCCCTGAGTTAATACAGTTTGGAGTGGGAAAATTAAATTATATATATTTATTGACACCTGCCGCGATGTCAAAAATGCAGGTTGTGCATTTCACTGCACTACGTGGCAGGCACCACACGGTGCCTGCCACTTAGTGCTATGAAATGTAGGGGGTACCATGGGTATCCCCCCAATGCACCCACACCTCCCCCCAACACAAGGGGGGCCCGCAACGGGCCCCCAAAACCAATCCCCGCCAGCCTTTCCATGGCGGTTTTGCCGCCATGGAAAGGCTGGCTTCAGCCCGCATCGTAATTTGGTAGACGGTGCCTGCTAGGCACCGCCACCATTTTACCCTATCAGGACCGTCCACCAGGCAATCGGAACAATTGCCTGTGGCGGATCTGTGACGGACGGTCTTTGCACCCGCCACTGACACGGTCCGATTCCCCCCGCCATCGTAATGTGGCGGGGGAAAATCGTTGTTCGATGGCGGAGGGATCGCCACCGCACGGCTGGCGGTGACGGTCATTCCGCCATCGTAATGACCCCCTTAATGCACAATTACAATTTTCCTATGTTTTTGTAGCACTGTTCTAAAGTAGGGATTTAGCTATTGTTTCTAGATATTCTAGCCCTATAGTGTTTGGGTAGAGTCTTACTTTGTATTGTAGGTGCTCGAACATTGTTTTAGTCTGTTTAGTTAGTTTAGGACTTAGCTGTGTTACAGACTGTTCAAGTCTAAGTTGTTGGTAGCTTTGTTCTTTTTGGAAAGATTGTAGTAATTTATGTAGGGTTGGTGGGGTTCTGCCTGTTGTGGCTTGGAAAGCAGTATGCCATCCTTCCACAGCGTTATTAGTTTTTGCTTCTTTGTTTAGGGTACTGTTATATACATTCCACCATGGAATGTGATATTTGGGCTGTCTCCTGTGTCCAGATCTGTGTAGCCTTCCCACCCAGGTGTCTTCGAAATAGTCGAGTAGGGGACTTAGTTTATGTTCATTTGTTTGATAGTAGGGGCTTTCTATTAAGAGATTGTAGTGTTCTGCTACATCAGTTATTGGGACGTATGCTAGTGCAATTAGCTTTTTAATTTCATATACAAAATTGCTCTTAGTTGCATATTCTACACTGAGCGTACATTTTTTAAGGTGTCTCCAAATGCATTGATTAAAGTGGTAATAGCAACCTTGTATTGCTGTGTGAGGGTAGTTTTTCTGGATGGCTTGTATCGTTGACTGTTCAAAGTCTATGATAATTTTTTGAGGATGATAATTATTAGTTTCTTGCTTTACTTTTGTTAAGAGTTCTACATAGGTAGTGGTTTGTTTGTTTGGTAACAGGACATATATAAAGGGGATGTTGGTATTGTGATATAGTCCATGGATTGTATATAATTGGTAAAATGGTTTGGGACATATTTTAAATGTTCCGTCCATCATCCATGTCTCACAATTCTGACGTTTAAGTAAGTTTGTGGGAGTTGCATATATAATAATTCTTTTGTCGTTAGATTTGTTGTCATAAAGTAGAAATTGCTCTTCATTATGACTTACAGTGAGTTCAGGTGGTATTTGTATTTCACTGAAAGTTTTGGGGGTAGGTGGGGTGGTAGCAGTTGCTTTTTTTTGTTCTAGCTATTAGCCTTTTCAATGTTGAGACAGAGGGTAATTGGCCAGTTACATGTTCTGGAACTCTGGTGAGTAAATTTTTTTATATTTCAGTAGTAGGTTTTTGAGAGCTAGTGCTAGCTTCTTTCAGAGTGTCTAAAGTGTCTCTCACTTCTATTTCAGCTATGTCAGGGGGGTGGTTATGTTCCTTAACATGTAATACAGTAGTTTCTTTTGTTGTAGCCCTCCCATAACATGCATTTGAATAATATTTGATGCATTTCCAATTAATTTTGTTGCCTGTCTGTTTCTCCTGGGTGTAGACATATCCCATATAACATAATAAAAATTTCCTTTCTGGAAAGTTATGAATTTGGCACTTTCAGTCATTCTGATGATTCAAATGCTATGAGAAATGTATATAAAAATATTAAATGTATTGTAATTGTTTTAATTTTAATACAGGTTTTTATAAACAACATTATACTGACATGTTTGAATATGTTGAACTTTTTGTGACGCTGAGGTGTTTCTGTTGGTGATTGCCTTTGGTGTTTCTTTTGATTTCCTGCAGAAGAAAAATGTAAATTTTAATAAATGTGTTTAACAGTATTTATTTCATTTAGGGGTTTGTGTGGTTAGTGGGCGATTTGGGTTGGGAATTTTACTTGTTTTAATAGTTTAATTGAGATTTATACTTACTTTTTTGGCAAGGTGGTTTTTGGATGATGTTTGAAGGTAGTTGAGTATGTGTTGAAGTTTCTGTAGAGGAGATATAATTAAAAATAAATATACATTAATTATTTCGTTATTATAAAAAGTGCTTTACAATTATTTTATGCAGTTATAACATTAAATAGATATTTTACTTATTTTTTTAAGTTGTATTCAGAGCTTTAAATGATGAAGTCCAGTGTTGCAGAAGCAATCCGGCAGAGATTCCCCTTATTCTTGGTTTTGTTGTTGTAGCATAAAATAATGTTAAATTTTCTTTTGTTTATATAGTGTTTGTTTAATTGTGCTTTCAATCTTATTGGGTTATTTTAGTTGTAGGTATTTTTCATTGGTTGTTACTAATGTTTTCAATTAATTTGGCAGTTTTTTCCTTATATGGGAAACGCTAATTAATGTTCAGTTGAACTTTTTTTTATTCCTACTTTATTTAAAAGTGTAATAGTATATTATTTGTATTTTATTTTGCATTGCATGTATATTAAAAAATATTTATTTTATGTAGTGTTTGTAAGTATAATAAATTTGCTGAGTTTAAATAAGTTAAGTTATTTTATTGAATTATAATGTATTTAATATTACATTTATTTAATATGTTGTGTGTTTGTGATCTTGTTTATAATATTTATGTGATATATTGTGTTATTAAAAATATTTTTAAGGTGTTGATATTTTTTTGTTGGCGATAATAGTGTGATCTATATTTTTGTTATCGATATGTGTGTCATTTTGTATGTTTATTTAATGTTTTCAATATTAGTTATGACGATATTTTTTGATCGATATTAGTCAAATCGATGTTAATGTTTGTCGATAATTTTGTGTCGATATTTGTGTATTTTTTTAAATAAGTATAGAGTATCGATATTTTTGTTATCGATATTTGTGTGTCGATAATTTTGTAGGTCGATATTTTGAGTGTCGATGTTATGTCAGTGATCCGAAAGACTTTATCCAAGAACTCAACTATCACCCTGTTATCAATTCTGGGCGGTTCGGAGCTAGCTTCATATCCCGAGAGCGGACTCTGGTTCCTTGGCAAAGAGACAGAGAATAATTATCTTGCAAAGGGATATGATTCAAGAAATTACACAACCACCATCCCTACCCTTCCTCACCTATAGAAACATCACCGGGCACAATGAGGAAGACAATGGTAACATGGAAATTGAAGTGGACTATAGATCTCAAAGTGAATACTAACAACAACATGAGACAGAGCTCCATGGACCATATCATTTCCTCCAATGAGGATTCATGTCTCGAGAATCAGTTAGCTCCCTCGTAGTTTGGTGGGACTCAATCCCAATTCATTCTGGGAACCCACACTGCTACATTAAAGTGTTTTTAAAACTTTGTGCAATGACCAACGCCCATTATTCTTTTGACATTCCACTCTTGAATTATAGCTGTTTAGGAACTGAGATCATGCCCATGACTCCTAGCTCCACTAGGTTGTATGCATCTCTCCCAATCCCCACTTTAGTGTTAACACCGAATTACATCATCGTAATAAATGGCCTGGGGTTGTTAACAAGCTTCAAGAAGTAACAAGGATGGCCACAAGCAGAGTGGAGGATGCCCTTCATGTGTATGCAACATTGGGAAGGGTGACATGATAGGGAGTTTGTGACATTAGTGGTAGTCCGGCCGCCATGTCAATGCACCTAAAGCTTGCATGTGCAACAAGGGAAAATCATTCCCTTGGTGCACAAACTTTAAAATGGTGAACAGAATGGGTGCTCCATCCACAGAAGAGGTAGACAGCAATCAGTTTGCTGAATTTGGCAGACAGCTTGCAGCCAGGACTCAGTAGAGCCTCTGCAGCACCAGAGGAACGTCACAGAGGGGTCAAATCAGTAATTACGGCTTATGGCTCCTACATGAGGTGGAGGACCCCCACAGTCTGACAAGATAGGCAGACCGGGTTTCCAGATTACAGGGACTCAGGCAGACTATGGTGAGGGGACAGGGGGCACGGTAAGGAGGCCAGGCCCCAAACAGAAAGGAATATAGGCCTTAGTGGACAAAAGAAAAGCACCAAATATCTAAAGTGAGGTTGAGGGCTTTGAATTAGGGCAACTGGGCAAGTGTGCCAGAAGAAAGCAGGAAGATGGTGGGGATGGAGGAGGTGCAGAGAATCTGGCTATCGGGCGCCCCTCCACTTCAAGAATATGGATGTTGGAGGAGAGAGTCAGAATAATGAGACCACTAGAGTGAGCTGACGACCTTGAAAGGGAGATGCAGGAGGATTGATGCAGAGGGGCTATCATTAATAAAGGGAATATGTCAGGAGGGCAGGGAAGCGAACAAAGGACTGAATTTACTGAATTGGTGGCTGCTTGTAGCAGGTCGTTTGGAGATCGGCCACTGGGCTGTGTGACATTCGAAGAGCATGAGGTGGAAAAGGGGGAGGTGTCCTCTATGGAAGAGAAGGATGAGTATGAGGAGAATGGGACAGGCAGCAGTAAAAACATGGAAGGACAACGGGTGTTAGTACGTCAGTGGTGGTTATACCATGGCACCACAGACGGGATGAGGACAGAGGGGGCCAGGGGACTGATGATCACAAGGGGGGAAAAGGGAAGCAAGTGGCAGCTTACTGGGGCACAAAGAAATTCAATTTGGAGAGAAGAGACAACTTTTCTATGGAGGATAAGCAGAGATGATAAACAGGGTCGAGAAAATATCAAGCTGGGCCGTAGGCCGGGACACCCAAACGGTGCTGGTAAGTGGTGAGATTGAAGGGAACTAGATGGATGTGTGGTGTGAAGATGAACAGGGGAGGTGGGGCTAGAATAACAAAGTTGGGGTAATGGGAGCACTGTGTTTGAAGTATTTCAGAAGGTGTGGTTGGGACAAGTTTTTGGAGAGGAAGGAAAGGGTGGTAGGGATGACACCTCTAACAGAAACGGGGCGATGGCTAAACACCAGTATGGGTAGCAGAGGCAGAAGAAGAAGGAGCGCAAGGGGCAGCTGCGGTCCGTGCAGGTAGCAGTGGTGGGGCGGTAGGGCCATGTAAGGGGGGATTTCGAGGGACGATGCCGAGGGAAAATTAATTATTTAATTTTCCCTCTGCAGCATCTCTCGAAATCCCCCCTTACCCGGCCCCACCGCCCCACCGCAGTTACCTGCATGGACCGTGGCTGGCGAGGGGGGAGATTAAGTGTAGAGAACAAAGGCAGGGGTAAAACGGCAAATGTTGGGAGAGACCCACAGCAAGCACAGATGAAAGAGACAGGAAAAAAATAAAAGGAAAAGCAAACAGGAATACAGGTTATTAAGTTGGTAAGAATTGCCTTATATCGGTATAGCGGTACTGTTGGTGGGATGGATGGAACGCATCTTGGCTAGCACCAAGGAGAAAATCTGGGCTAGCGAGAACATGTATATATTTAAATTTCTCCATAGAGAAACGTGTAGCAAGAAGGGGTCAAAAGTGAAGAAAGTGCCCACTATCACTGATACATGGACAGTGACGTTCACTATCTACATTAGCTTTTATTGTGAAAGGTATCCAGAGTGCTTACCTAGATGTGATCAGGACAACCTGTATCAGCTTCTGTGGATCAGCATGGCTAAAATATGATGAAGAATTCAGAGCAAGGACCCATCTAAGCCATGGGTGGATGTGGATAATTAACTTGGGTTTAATGGATGACCCAAGGAGACCCATACAAGGGATACACATGACAACTGGCTTGCTATTATCCCATAAGCTCTTTCGAGGCAGGGGTGAGAGGCCAAGACAGAAGAAGAACCCCTGGAGCATGTTGGAATATTACCAGAGAGGTAAGTTACAGGATATAGTATGGATTTCGGCACGAATGCTCCAGTTGCAGAGGAAAATGTCCCCTAGTGCAATATTTCAGTTCTCACAGAACAGAGGTGGTGGCAGAGGGGATCAGGGAAAGGGTGAATACACTAATAAAGTTGGAGGGGATAGAGCAGTGGCCATGTGCGAGATCGAAACAGAGTAGCAGCCCGGAACCTGAACAATGGATTCATAAATGGATTAAGAATATCATATGGCAAGACGTGCTATAGCTGCTGGGCTAAGAATTTACAGTTGAGAAAGGATATGCCAAAGAAAGAGCAGGCAAAATTATTGAAAGAATGGCAGGTGGGACAAATGGCCGGAGCCTTCAAGGACATGCCATTACTGAACTTGATCATATCACCATTAAGTGTAGTTCCTAAAATGTCCAAGGGAGAGTTCAGTTTAATTCGCCACCTGTCATGGCTGGAAGGGAGATCTGTAAACAACTCCATTGACCAAGCAGAGTGTTCAGTATCCTATTCCAACCCTGAGATGATTTCCATGGTTTGGGGTGCAGAGTGGCTGCAGAAATGGGCAGGACTGACCTGAAAGCAACATTCTGCTTATTGCCAGTGCACACAGAAGATTTTCCCCTCTTAGGAACAGAATATAGTTTGAAGGCCAGACCTTAATGGACAAGACTATGCCTATGGGTTGTTTTGTAGCATGTGCAGAGTTTGACACTTTCACCAATTTTTTAGAGTAGTGGTGAAAATTGAAGAGGGGTCAGAGCAAGTGTGGCACTACATTGATGATTTTATGATAGTGGAAAGGAAGAGCAAGCATAGTGAATGCATGCCTCTGATGAAGGTCATAAAGAGTGTAGCAGAAAGGTTGGGAGTGCCACTAGCACCTGAAAAAACAGAAGATCCACCCATGAAAATCACATTTCTAGGCACTGAATTTGATTCAGTGGCCATGGTGTCAGGCCTGCCGAACAACTAGGTAAACACATTGACAAAGTTGCTGAGGGAGATGATGTGTAGAAACAAAATGCACACTGAGACAAATGCAACAACGGACTGACCATTTGATGTTTCTGGTGGTAGCCCCAGGGTGGGCATTTTTCAGGCACATGGCAATGGCCATGAAAGCGACAGGGAAACCCCATCATAGGTTGTTGATTAGGGAGGGAGCAAGAGAAGACATGTTGGCTTGGTCCAGGTTTCTGGGTGAGTGAAATGGGATGACATTGTGGATACAGTCGGATCTGCTGACCTGGAAGTTGGAGATATTCTCTGATACATCAGGAAAGGGTGGGTTTGAACTATACTTTAAAGGATATTGGTGCACGAACAAAAGACCAGAGAAGAGGAAGAAGCACAGACACAGCATTGACTTTCTAGAATTATTCCCAAGCTCTGGGGAGAGGGACTGATAAATAGGAAGGTCACTTTTGTCATTGATAATGAGACTGATCAACAAACAATCAACTATGGACTGCTGCTTCCTGCAGTTGCTTAGGGGGTTGGTGCTAAGATGCCCTCATTTGAACATTGTGTTCCATGCCAGACATGTACCAG
Source organism: Calotriton arnoldi (assembly GCA_963921515.1). Classification (NCBI taxonomy): domain Eukaryota; kingdom Metazoa; phylum Chordata; class Amphibia; order Caudata; family Salamandridae; genus Calotriton; species Calotriton arnoldi. Next base: position 51,182 of record CAWUFW010002818.1, read on the forward strand.
GACTGGACAATATCATTGTCAATGTCTTGATTTCAGTGGTCGAAATTCTATTGGCTCGTACCATCAGCAGATGAGCAAAGTGAAGATAAACTGGAGATGTGGAAACTAGGGAGTTAAGGAGGGTTACTGCAGAGTTCCTGGCACTAGAAGAGGAGATTGGGGAGAGCTACCTAGCAAGTCCATGAGACAATTGTACTGGCAAGCATTGGAGGAATTTAACAGACGCTGAGCAAAGAGAAGATAAAATGAGCTGAGCATTCAGGAGCGCAAGGAAGATGTGTTAAATATATATTTTGTGATGATATTGATAGAGAAACATTTATCGCCAGTGACCACTGACGTGAAACTGTCAGGGTAGCATTTTATTGAAAACTCATTTAGGACTACGAGTCTAACGGAGGCAAATTTGTCAAGAGCATTGTTGAAGGGTGGGCAAGAGAGCGAGCTAGGAGGGAAGACAAAAGGAAGGCCCTAACAGTGCACATTCTAGAGAGACTTCTGGGGCAGGAGAGAATCATGTGCAAATCTGCCTTGTGAAGGACAAATGTTTTGGGCCATATTTATGATAGCGTTCTTCACAGCATTGAGAGTTTCTGAGTTGGTTGATTTGAAGAACTGTGAAGGGATGCTACAGTTCAAAGGGGTTATGGCTTGTGGTGCACAGGAGCAAGACAGATCAAAAGAGAGGGGAATGTACATGTAGTTGGGGAGCTCAGACAGGAGAGTGGTTTGTCCAGTGTTGGCATATGAGGAGAATACAAAAGTGAAGGGTACAGAGTAGGGTAAGGTATTCAGGCATGGGGATGTCAGAAGAGTGACAGACAGACAGTGTAGCTGCATATGATGGAAATTCACCTGGGATACAGCTAAATGGGCTAGAGTTTTTGAAGATGGTGAAAGAGGACTTCAAGGTGATTCTGGGCAACTGGGAATGCACAAAAATGTTTTGGACACTGTTGTTGCCGAGGAGAGCATGGAGAGGGGCCAGGAAGCTGACTGCCAAAAAGAGGGCACGTTATCAAGTAAATAGGGAGATCTGGTGGTTCTGTGAAGCAAGAAACATGGGAGTGGTGCACCAGTAAGATATTCAGTACAAATGGTCAATACTGTTCATCCTCCGACTGGTTTTGGGGTATCATCCCTCATCCCCCCTCATCAGCCAGGCTAGCTTGACTCCAGTGACATGGTGAGCAGGGGACCCATGTCTGGGCATACCCATCCCACTCACTGTGACAAATGCAAAAAGAACAATTGTTGGACGGAGTGCAGAATAATGTCAAACATTCACCCCAGTACAGAGATCTGGGCCTAAATCCATCGTTTTTTTGCTCACCATGCCATTCCAGTTTGAACCCAGCCATATGCAAATCAGTCTTGACTCTGCTCCCCAGGGGAACAGTCCAGCCCGAACTGCCAGGCCAGGTTCTCCCTGGACCGGAAACAAGCATTCTGGAACCAGTTTCGGGCTATCACCCCTCATCAGCCAGGCTAGCTTGACTCCACTGGCATGGTGCCTTTCTTATGCAGCAACGATGTTCATCATACCTTGGGCTCGGTTTCACCTGGGTCAGGTGGTTCTACACATTATGCAACACTAGTCCCCATCCTATGAGGATTATGATGTCTGCATTCCAGTGACTACAATTCAAATGCAGATGGCATGGTTGTTACAGTCTTTAGTGGCCTCAGGAGTCTGACAGGGCTTTGAACTGGCAAGAGTTAATGGCAGTTCAGATGGCCTTGCATGTGTTTCCCCCCATCTCAAGTGCTCTGTGCTAGTGATCAGGACAGACAACGAAGGCCTTTATCAGCAGTCAGCTCGGGATAAAATGCCACAGTCTGAATCAAATTGTATTGAACATTATGAGTTGGGAGAGGAATTTTCTATGCATAAAAATGGTACACATTTAAGGATGCCTGAACATTCAAGCAGACACACTGATCTGTATGTTTCCCAGCTCTCAGGAGGACACTCTCAATCTCCTGATCTTTCGGGATCTTTGTCTCATATAAGGGACTCCAGTAATTCAAGGTCAAGCAGCAGTTTGGTATTGAAAGTGGATGTGACCAAATTATCTTCTGTATGCCCTTCCTCTGTTTACCCTGATTTGAAAGGTTTTGTTGAGGTTTCAAAGGGAGGGGTTGAATTTCAATCTTGTCCCATTTTGGCAGAGGAGTACTTGGTTCCCACTCATCGATCCTTGACAGTAGACAGAGTGGATCCCTCCATCCCTTGTCTCCTCCTCCTCTGCTACAGTTCCATGTCCAGCTTCCCTGCAGCATCTTTGACTATCGGCTTGCAGATTAACAGGGAGGGTCTAATGAGGAGGGGTCTTTCTTTACCGGTCCCTCTTTCTATCCAGGCTTCAAGGAAAGACTCAGCCAATCAACTTCCTTGTGTAGTTTGAAATCGTTTTCTCCTTTGGACTCTAGTCCTAAAAGGGTACTAGAATTTCTCCAGAAGGGGTTTGATAAGAACTTGCCCTTTGCCAACCTGAAACTCCAATGGTCAGCGATCAGGGTTTTAGAGTTCCTTGGGTAGTTTTTCCATGGTGGAGGATTTAGTTACTAGGTTTTTTAGAGTTTTTCTTTTGTTAAGGCCTAAAACCAAGAATTGTTTTACTTCATGGGTCCTTCCTTTAGTTTTATAATTTTTGTAGGGTCCTCCCTTTGAGCCTTTGGAGGAGTCTTCTGGAAATTCCTGACTTTTAAGGTTTTTTTCTTGATTGCTATAACTTCTGCCAGACATCTAGGGGAATTGGGCTCCCTTCAATGCAGATATCCATATTTGAAGATGTTTGAGGATAGGGTGGTGTTGTCCCTGAGCCCCAGTTTCCCTACCTATGGTTAATTTGTCATTCCATAGAAATCAGGAGATTGTTCTCCCTTCCTCTTTGGTCTCTTCCATTCCTGGTTCCTCTATGTAGATGTAGTGAGGTCTCTTACTATCTATCTAAAGAGAACCTCTGCATCTAGGAAGTCGAATTTCTTGTTCGTTAAGTTTGGCAATGCAAATAGAGGCTGTAAGTCTTCAAAATGAACTTTGGCGAGATGGAACAAATCAGTGATTTCCTTGGCCTACAAATATGTGGGCAGGGATTTTCCAGACAGTGTGTGGGCTCACTTAACTGCGGGCATGGCCACCTCCTGGGCTGAATGGGCCTAGGTCTCAATGGCGGATATTTGTTTTGCTGCAACATGGGCCTGTCCGTCCACATCTGTTTTCCATTTATGGCTTAATTTGGCGCAAGGTAATGAGCTGGATTTTGGCTCGGAGTTCTTTTTTAAACTGTCTCCCATCCTCCTTTATAATTACGGGCAGTTTTTGTTTCTTGAATTTAGTTTTTGTGTTTCCTGCCACTACTTTTTTTGGTGACGCATTGGGGTGTTTCTTTTGAATAAATGTGGCTATGTACACTGCTGGTGTGTTCTTTTTTCCTTCTTTTCTTGAGATCTGATAAGAAGGCCTGAGCTTGGGCATATCCTCATAATGTAAGGAATAGGACAAAGAAGGAGATGAGAAGGTAATGCTTGGATTACTTAGCGGTAATCTTCATTACTCCGATTCTCTCTCCCTCGTCCCAGTACTTACACCCCCGTCCCAACCCCTGCTTTTTATGCCCTCTTCTTATCAAGAGATTGATAATTGGGCTTTAGTAATATTCCAGGAAGTGCTCCTGTAGGAGGAGGGTTTTTGAGGGGAGTGGTTCAGTTCTTTGTAATGGAAAGAGAAAAAAAGCTTTGTAGGTTGTGGGAACTATCAGTGCACTAGATAAACCTACTCATAATGTAAGTGCCGGAACGGGGAAGCGAGAATCGGATTAATAAAGATTATCTGTAGGTAATCCGAGCAATATTGGCGGTTTGATGGTAAAGAAAAGAAAAGAGGTTAGACACGTCGGGAGGGCAATGTTAAGGTTGGCGGGTGGGTTAGGGTTCCTGCTTTTGTATACATTGAAGGAATCTAGAACGAACGGTTTGGTTGTGTTTTTGTGAACTGCTTTTTCCACAAAACTGAAGGGAGAGTTTAGGTGTCTGTCACTTACAGAAACAAATACTCAAAGGCCATCGTTTTTCATGGTTTCTGTGTACCTTTCGAAAACCGAGACGGGCAAGCGAGTACACGGAGCAGGGCATCGCTGTGTTCCTTCCGGCTGCGTATGCAAGGCTGGCCTGAGAAGTGCCCAGGCACTGGCAATGGGGAGCATTATTCAGGTAACCTACATTCCACCGTGACAGCGAGACTTTCCTCTCTGCGACCTCAGCGCACGCCATCCCAGTCAAAGAATGAATCATGCACGCTCCACTGCGCGCAGCTTCCCACGGTGACTGCACGCGCCCGTAGGAGTGTGTGGAAACAGCGTATCGGCGCCATTTACAGCCGGTGTAAGCTCATACATGCGGGATGACGAGTGGAATCTTCTCAGGATCAGTGCTTTAAATGGGACGGTACTGTCCGGTACGGCGTACCGGCACTTTTTTATTTTGAGGAGAGTACCGGCACTTCTCAAGAGTGACGTAATACTTTTAATTGGAGAGCACCGGCACTTATCAGGGTGGGTGGGAGGTGTCAGGGTAGGGGGGTGGGGGGGGGTGGTATAGTAAAGATGGTTGTGTCTCGAGGGACCGCCACTTCACATTCCACATGCCCTTTAATGTAAGGGTGGTAATAAAGGCCTCTACTTACTAAATCCTTAAATGGCTGCGCTATCCAGTGATGCAAAATAGTGTTTCTCTTCAAAGGCGTGCTGCTGGAATTTCCTGAACTGCACGCTCGTCATATTTGGTGTGGAAGCGCATTCACAGTGTCTAACGGTAAGTATATTTAAGGATGCATTCATTGCGTTTTTTCTTGTAATAAGTGCACAGTAATGTTAAATATTGTCTCTTCTTTGCTGTTACGATAAGCGAGGGCCCATTTTTGGTCACTGCTTAGTCACATTACTGTGGCAACCCCACCCTGTGGCATGTATTTTGTGTGAGCATTAAAGTGATCTAAGGAAGTTGAGATGCAGCAATTGTACGCTTCACGGTGCGGAATTACTGGCTCTAGTAACGATGTTGGAGGTTTTACCAAGCGCAGAGGAGAGGCTTGACACCTGAATGTGCATTATTAGACTGCCCACCTTTTCCACAAAGCTTTCCCACAAAGCAGCGCAGCGTAGTAGGTAGGCCCCGTATTTTTACTTTAACCAGTTCATTTGAGGCTTGGCAGCTTTCATTCTCTGCTGCAAACACCCGGAAATTGATTTTTCATTTCCATTTATGGGCACACGAGGCTCGATGGACCGTCCACATGTGTGTGTATTGGTCCATGCTGGTCTGGGAACGCACATTTGCAAAATATTCTGAGTATGTATTGGCAGCCCATTACTACCCAGGTCCCCGGAAATCTACAAAAAAAGTAATCGCAAAACATGCTGCTTGAATAAAAGCAGCCCCTCCCAGAATCATGCTCCTCCTGTTTCCACTGCAGGGGCTGCTTGGAAACCGGTCCACTGCCTCGTTATTCCCCAGTGCCCCAACAAGTGTGTGCTACACTATATGTGCACAAAGGCATCAATATATGCTGTTCCAAACCCCCTGCAGAGCAGATGCAGAGCTGTGCCCCCCCTGCCCTTCTCAGTATAACGTAATCCACTTTCGCAAACCGAGCCCTCAACCGGTTGTACCACAACAGCCTCTGCTTTCGTTTGGGTGGGCAGAAAATGGTTAGTGAACCGTGTTGATGGGAGACATCCATTACCACGCGGGCATTGCATCGCAATGCCTTTACATCGCGGGTATTACAACGCAAGTCGTTACAACGACTTGCGCTGGATGGCGCTCTAACCTAAGGAATAGTATGATTTACTATTCCAACACCTTCCCTACTGTACGTAGACTGGTGTTGGAATAGTAAATCATACTATTCCTAAGTCCAGCGCCCTCCAGCGCAAGTCGTTGTAACGACTTGCGTTGTAAAAACTGCGATGTAACGTACCGCGATCATTTTGAGCACGTTGTAACGTCACATATTCCGTGTTGATACGGGAAAAAGCCTCTGGCGCTCACTTCCTCAGAAGAAGGAAGGAGGTCGTGTTTTCTCAGCTTGCACGAAGGATGCCTCTGTTGTCACCTCCTTGTTAGTGGATAGGGTCATCCATGACTTTTCACTACTACGGGCCTGGCTGGAGGTTGACCTGAAATCTCTAGCAAATCCTGCCCATATTCAGAATAGTAAAAGGATGAGTTAAATGTGGGCAGTGTTTAGCCTGTTACACTGAATATTATATACCATGCCCACACACTTGGTCGACCTGTGTCGCTGTCCGATGTTCTGCTGGAGAGAACCCCAGCCAATCATTGTTAGGAACTACATAATAGTGTGACAGCTTCCACCCGGAAGTGGGCCCAGGGTACTCTGCCCTTCAGCATAATCCGGCCCAATGAGATAAGAACTCACTGTGAGATATGTTTCTAACTCTGAGGTCAAATGTTTGATTCCCAGACACCGTTTCATGCTTCCATTGATCTGTGATTGATAACGTGAGCATGATACGATTGGGTAATATTAACAGTTATGTTTTTTTAGAGCACTATCCATAAGAAAGTGCTACGTAAAACAAAGTTATAATACATTTTCCTTCGCCTTTCCATTGTTCATTCTCCCCAAATGCACTTTTTTCTCACACCTTTTGTTCACTGCACAATTTGGCCACTGGAAACAGTAAATATTCTCAGAAACGCAGTATCTTTAAGGTTTCATTATATGCACTAAGACACCCTAGATGTCAATAAAATCAGCTCCTCATCTTGTAAACTTTGAATTGAATTGTAGGCAGCCTCCCTTGAAATGATGAAAGGATTAGGCTGACAATAAGTTCTCATTGAACCTTTCTCTTAAGGTTGAAAGACTAACAATACATCACCAGTGCATCTCTCCCGTTAGTTTGTTAACATCTTCCCATTATGAATTCCTAGGTGAAAAGCTGAGAATACTTTTGCCATTGAGAGGGGTTGGGGGGTTCACTGAGGGGAATGTTGTGATTTGTTGTTGAGTTCTGTTGGGGAGCTTCCACTGCCTTCTGAGTTTCTAGAGCAGTGTGCTCGTTAGCAGCCCTCAATAGATGGGCCTGGCTACCTGCACATGACTCCTATGGTGACCCACTGAGACTAAATATAAATTCCTAACTTGGAATGTACGAGTCCTGAATAGACCTGAGAAAAGAAGTAGGGTGCATGCACTCTTGAAGAGCATACCTGCCAAGTCAAACGGTGCCACAGTGTGACACACGATATCAGCTCCCATCACACGGTCACCCGGTGAGGAGTCGATATCACACGGTGGCAGGGAAAACAAGCTGAAAACCACTGTAAATTGTGGTTTTCCAGCTCATTTTCCGAGGCTATGAAACTGCTGATATCCATTAAGGCGTGTGAAAACACCTCAGGACATCGGCACCAGCCACAGCAAGCTTTTTTTTTTTGAGAGGAGGGGGATTGGGGGCAGAGCGGGGTTGAAAAGTGCCTCTTAGGTACTTTCGGCACGAGGCCCTGCCCCTCCAAGGCCCCCCCCTCTTCACACAGTGAGATTTTTGTTCAAGTTGGCAGGTATGGAAGAGGTATGGGGTTGCTATGGCTTATCTTCAGAAGACTCATCTGTGGGGGATTGCATTAAGTACCTAAGGAGGAGATGTATATCACATCCTACTCCGGTTATGCACGGGGGGCATTGATATGGCTTGCCCAGGGGTTCCCTTTAAAATGACAAATGTCCAGGTAGATCCCAACGGAAGGTACGTCATTCTGGTAGGCACAGTTGATGCACATGAGTTATGCCTTATCATTATATAAGCGACTAATGTCTATGATGGTGCTTACATTGGTACGTGATAGCTGCAGTGCAAGGTTGCTTGGCAGCAGAAGTTGTAATGACGGGCGACTTCAACTGTGTATTGGATAGTATGCTCGATAGGTCTCCACCTAGGTCGAGAATGGGAAAAGGGCGGGATGCAGTTACCAGACCTGGAGCTCTACTATCTGGCAGCACACCTCCAACATGTGGTACATTGGTTAGATGAGGAAGGGAACTGGGAAAAGTCACTCCTTGACGGCACACATGGCGACTACCACCTTGGGGCCCTACTGATGAGGGGGAGGAGAGTACTGGCCTCGCTGCCTTATGTGATTCGCTTGGTATGCCGGCTCTGGGAATGAGTGGTCCAACGGGTGATACAACGGGCACCGTATGCGCCAGAGTTGAACTTGTGGATAGTACGACCCATTGAACAGATAGCTCAGACTATGCCGGTTGGTCGATGGCGGGCTGAAGGATGTACCATGTTGTCTGATCTTTATCACGCAGGCTGCTTTACAACTATGCGGTGTGCCTATGAGACATTTGGATTGGGCCCTGGGCAATTCCTGCAGTATGCAAAAATAGCGACCACGGCACGTGAGGTGGGGCCATCGTTCCTGAGGCTCCAGAACCCGCACAGACATTGGTTGCCATGCTCTCGCTAGCAGGAGGCTGTAAATTGATTACACAATTGAACCATACTTTACGTGCAGATAGGCGGTTAACACCACTGCAAGCTGAAGAAGCCTGGCAGCGCATTAGCACTGACCCCATACGATCTAAAGACTGGCTCAAAATACATGACGGTGTCCACCAGGTTTAAAAAAATGTGAGATTCAAACTGGTACAAAACAATTTTGTCCACATAGCTTAACTCTCCCCTAAGAGACTGCATGCCATATACCCAACCAGGGACCAGAGATGTGCAAGATGTGTGAGTATAGAGGCGGTCCAACTAGGTGGAGGTATTACCCCAAATTAAGAGAATAACATGGTGGGAAGTCCCTTGAACGTTGAAGCAATGTCTACTGGGTCTGCTGCTTGATAGAGTTAAGAAGAAACTGATTAGGAAGTTTACGATGTTCGGTCTCATATTAGCTAAAAGACGTATTGCTATTAGATGGTTGAGCCCACGATCTCGATTGCAAAGGGATTCCAGGAGGATCTACTGGGTTGGACAGGGGTGCAGGAGGCACACATGAGATGGACACGTAGGGATGAGAGGGTGACAGACAACTTGCTCTCCTGGGGAGTTATGATACACGCCCTCACAGTACCCCCTGAAGATGGATCCCCATGACGGGGGCACTAGACCCCGCCAGGCACATGACAAAGGTTGAGGCAATGCAAGTTCTATGAGAAAGGAGGTCCAAGAACCCGGATGAAATAGGAGACACTTTAGGTATGTCCGATTATGGATAACCTGCAGCTGGACTCAGATGGTATTCTAATGTATTAATCAGATGGATGATTGGAAGCATGGGAAGGGTGTGGGAGGGGAGAATTTAGTAACTTGTTTTTACAATTGTTTATTCATATACCGCTGGTATGTACTGCATGCTACTAGGTCATGTTGTTTGGTCTGCTTAAAGTACTGTACTTGATATGGTTGTAACAAAAAGATGCCCAACGTGAATGCCATTGTGGTATGTTCCAGTATACTGTACAAGCTAATTTGTTGGATGAAATGCCAATAAAAAAACATTAAAAAAACAGCTGAGAAAAATGTGCTACTCTATCTCACTAGAATGAATGAAAGACTGATGATATGTCCTCATAGTACTCTGTAAGCTTGATTAATAACTGACAGTATTTCGTCACAGTGCCCTCTAAAATGGATTAAAGACTCACTATATGCCCTCTTAGTACCTTCATAATATGGCTGAAAGTCAGTATGTCGTCCATATTACCTCCTGGAAATTGAATGAAAGAAACAATATGTTCTCAGAGAACCTCCTCAGAAGGACAAAGGACTGACAATATGTCACCCTGGTACGAGTACGTGAAAAGATGGATGAAAGTCTGCTAATTTGCAGTGCTAGTACCCCTGTCACACTGTGGATTCCTTTACAAATGATTAAAACAAGTACGTACTTTTGAAAGATGAGTTTATTCGGTATATTGAAGCCCCCTGCTGTTATATCCATTCGCTGCCTGCCATCCAACTCTAAACAGCTGTCCAGCCGAATGCCGTTAAACGTTCCACAGGGAACGAGGCAACAAAAAGCAGGATTGCACAGCCGGTGTAAGGCATGAATGCAAGAGGGAAAAACACAGAACTACGCTATACAATTCTATATATATTGACACAAACAACGTACATAACATGATGCAACACCTCCTTCCCCCAATACATAAATAAAAAAATACATTTCATCACAAAATAATTGAACTTTTTCAGTAAAACACCTTGTCTCCCAGCCTTTGAATTAACACCTGCCATACGACCACCTTCAGACAGTCTTGTAGGATTCCCAAACGACTCTTCAGTGCTTTCTTTTGAGAATGAGGAACAATCACTGAAAAATTTTCCCTAACACTTTGGGGTTGATTATGATGGCGGGCGGATCGCCATCACAACCACATTTACCCCCCGCCATATTACCATGGCGGGGGGTACCGCGGCGGACGGAAAGTCCGTCCGCCGCTTTTCCGCCGGCGGGCGGAACTCGGGCATAATATGGTGGCTGTGTCTGGAAGGCAGCGCCATCCATATTATGATGCCTGGCGGTTCTGACCTTTCCATGGCGGGCGGGAATTGCTTTGGGGGCCCGTTGCGGGCCCCCGGGGGGGTGCACTTGGGGGGTACCTATGGTACCCCCCTACATTGCCATGCTCAAGGTGGCAGGCACAGCGCGGTGCCTGTCACGTTGTGCATGGCAATGCACAACATGCCTCGTTGGCATTGCGGCGGGTGCTGCTTACAGCAGCACCCTCCGCAATGTTAAAGATGCGGGATGCGACCGCCAGGGTGGCGGTCGCGTCCTAATTGGTGGTGTGGGATCACCGCACCGCTGGCAGCCGGTCCTAGCACCACTAGGTTGGCGGGCGGACTGAAGTCCGCCCGCCATCCTAATGGGGCCCTTTGTTAGGTTACCCCACCAGAAATGTGGTTTTGCCGAACAGGTTTTGTAAAGTTACTTTGAGTATCCCCTCACTCTGATACTTTAATAGACCTACTATTCTACTGAGCTGCTAAAAAATGAAAATACGCATAGTCCTCCAGATCCTTCAGTTTTATTCAAAATTTCAGCTTGAGCCATCTGAATGGGAATTACCTTATTAAGATTCCACAAACCTTTTCTCCTTAAAAACACAGCAATGTTTCCTATTTTTTCAACTAACTGAGGATCTTGAAAGTTAATTAAACCTGTAGAAACAAAGCAATTTTTTTAAGTCAAGACCCAACACCAATTTTTATGTGTTTTTCTTTTCACATTAAAGTTTTTTGTCATAATAATCTTTCGACTTTGTCTGTACCTGGCTAATCTTTTCCCTAGCTTCAGAAATGCAATGCTCTTTGACACAGTTTTCTATGGTCATCCAAAGTGGAAAAGTCTTAGAAAGAAACAACTCATTTACAAAAAATTCAAAATGCATTGTGCCAGTAGTAGAATGTGGAGTGATATGATAACTACAAATTTTGCACTGTAAATTCTCACTTACATCTGCCTTGGCCATTTGGAAACCCTCCTTAATAAATCTGTTAGCCCTTTCCACCAAACCATTGGAATGCGGAGAATAAAGGGAAAACGTAAAATGACAAATGCCATTACCCTTAAGAAACATTTTCTTTCAATGAGAGTAATTACCTGCCATTGCCAGAAACCAAAATCTTTGACACACCTTCTTAGTAAAGACAAATTGTAGAAAATCAATTGTAAAATCAGTGGAAATATCTTAAACCGACTTAAAGTTCATCCACTTCGAAAAGTAATCAATAATGACAATAAAGTATTTTGTTTATCAGGTAGACAATTAAAAGGACCTAATAAGTCAAAGGCAATATTATCCCAAGGTTTGTCGGGCATCTCAACATTCATCATTGGAGTTTTTGTAAAACACCAATGTTTGTCAGAAAGTAAAAATTATTTACAATTTTTAACAAAATTCTCTACCAATCTGTACAAACGAGGCCACATATAATGGCCTTCATGAACAAGTCTAATCAACCTTTTTTTAATTCTCTGGAGTGACAAAGTAACCACTTTTTAAGATTATGCCAGATTCAACAATCAACTCAGGCAACAAATGACAAAAATCCCTTAGAATACCAGATGCACCTTTAGGCATAGAAGCTGTTCCATTATTGATAGTATTAATGATCTCTTGATACTGAGTATCCTTTAAACATTCATCACGCCATTGCTCAGGAGAAATGGCAATATTCAAAAAAGCTACAGCATCTAAAGCAGCAATTACACACTCATTCGAAAAAAATCATGGTCATCTTCACAATCTCCGCTATTTACAGGAAACCTAGATAAACAATCAGCTTGGACATTCAATCTTCCAGGAACATAACTGATCTCAAAATCATATTCTTGTAAAGTAGTAATCAGTCTAATCAATCCGGACAATGCTTTCACTACTCCTTTGTCCCCATGAGGTAGACAAGGGGTTTATGAATTTTGAACTTCTAACCCCATAAGTATGTTTTGAATCATTCTTTTCACAGCCCACACACAAGCTAGTGCCTCTCTCTCAATGGTACTGTATCCATATACAAGAATAAGTGGAAGAACACGCACACATTTTTATCAGTGATATTCATTGTGCTCAGTTTGTAGTGTGCTCGCAGGGTATCACTCTCTGATCCTAGAGTGTGGTGTCCAATGTAGAAATAGCGTACCCTAGTAGGGTCCATCCCCCTTAGCACTACCAGATTCCCATTTTCCGGGGTTGATTGGTTTTTTCAATGTTGGACATGAATGAAACACAACATGTTTTTCAATGAGTAGATGATGTTTAATCGTTTTCTTTCTTTCTAGATTCAATTTTCATTCATTGCTTAGTTTCAGCAATAATATGTACATCCGTTACATTGTTAGATACAATCCTCTTACCTTTTTCTCCATTCCTCCCCTTTTTCTCCATCCCTCCGATGCATTTCGGGCAACGAGCCCTTCGTCAAGGGATAGTTCTAGAGGAATACATATATTCCAAAAAATTAGGAAAACCAAAACATCATACAATCCGTGGTCAACCGGCATACATGGGTGTGGTGATCAATGGTTCCGGGCTAACGTAGTGATGTGATTGCAGACCTCGAATGTTAAGCATAAGGGTCTACTCCATGCGGTGATATGCTAATTTGTCCATGTCGATGTAGTGAATTCGATGCCAACGATGGTAACGTGACTGAATCATGCCGTACCCCCAATTATGCAATAGATAGCATGAAGAACAATGCCTTAAATCGTAATCATGCTGGTACCTGTGAAGTGCCTGACAAACTGTATCCATATACTGCATAAGTGTATGTCAGATGAAAGCCACAGTTCTTTCCTTGCCATCCACCCTTTGACATAGTACAGCACCCAAGCCAAAAGCACTTACATCCACCACTACTTCACAGGGTTGACCTTGAATGAAACGTTTCAATGCATTGCAGTTGATAATCAACTCTTTTACCTCCTTAAACGCTTTAGTTGATTTATCTCCTCAACAAAATCTTTACTTTTTTCTCAAGATTTGTTTAAGGGTTCAGAAAACATAGCAAACTCACACACAAATCGAGCATAGTATTCGCCTAAGTTCAGAAAGTAACGTAAGTTATCTTTATCTTTTGGAATGGGTTCCTCTCTAAGGGCCAGATGTACGACCTGCAAAATAGCGCCTCGCAAATTGCGACTCATTTGTGACTTGCAATTTGCGAGGCGCTATTTGGCATGTACAACAGTGTGTTTAACACTGTTTGCGATTCCCAATGGGGTCGCAAATTGCGAGGCTCATGAATATTAATGAGCCTCTCGCAATTTGTGACCCCATTGGGAATGACAGGCCCTCCCAGGGATGGTGGCCTGCTGGGCTCAGCAGACCACCATGTCTGGGACTGCTTTTAAATAAAGCAGTTTAAAAAAAAAAAAATGCAACCCGTTTTCCTTAAAGGAAAACGGGATGCATTTAAAAAACAAAAATGAAACGTTTCGTTTCATTTTTTAAGGGCAGGTAGTGGTCCCTGGGACCACTGCCTACCCTTAAAAAATATTTTTAGAGACAGTCACAAAGTGAAAGAGGTCCCCTGGGGACCCCTTCCAAATTGCGACTGCATTACCACCCTCTTGAAGAGGGTGGTAATTTGCGAGTGTTTTGCGACCGCAATTGTGGTCACAAAACATTCATACATTGCTTTGTGGACGCAAATAGGAAGGGAACGCCCCTTCCTAATTGCGACTCGCAATTCCTAAAGAGCGAGTCGCAAATAAATTGCGACTCGCTATTTAGGAGTTGTACATGGCCCTGGGCCATTTTGCATGCGCAAACGGGTCGCAAACCCGTTTGCGCATGCAATTTAGGGTCGTATATCTGGCCCTAATAGCCTTAAGCAAATCTTCCTAGGTTTCAATAACCGTTTCAGAGATTCAGTGATCTAGATTCTCAATATCATTGACTCTAAATTTACATTTATCTTTGTGCACCATCATACCACGGTCTTGCAAGATGGGCAAAACTCTGGGCAAAATGTCATCATGTTGACACATGGATGAAGAAAATAGTAGAATGTCATCTTGGTATGTCATAAAACCTAGACCATCCTTAAAGAGCTAATCCATGAGTCTATGAAATACACTGGCAGCTGGTGCCAGACCAAAAGGTAACTAATATAATTGAATGCTCCAAAAGGAATAATGAACATAGTAAGAAGTTGCAAACATTCTGTTCACTTGATTTGGTAATAGGCAGCCTTGAGATCTATAGTGCTAAAGATACACACATCCCCTATTTGTGCCAACATTTCTTGAATTTTAGAGTGCATGGAATTCAACAACTATATTCTTATTCAATGATCAGAGATCTGCATAGAACCTGATTTCCCCACTCTTTTTGCATGTGATAACAATACTTGACAACCACTCTGAATATTCAATAGGTGTGATAATTTTGTCTTTACATAGCTCCTCAAGTAAATTCTTTGGATCACCTTGAAAACTCAGAGGCACAACCCTCACCCTATGTGTGACTTGTTTAGCTCCATCTTTTAAGACAATGTCATGCAAGAATCTATTTACACACCCAAAATCATCCTTAAAAACAGACAAGTACTCATTCAAAAGAATATCAATTACAACCACACTACTATCATCAACTTGGACCAGTTCAACAGCATATGATGTGAGTACTCTTCCACTCAGTCAGGATCCAACTGCATAGGATTGGAAGACCCAGGCTTGAAAATGATTCCTAAGCAACCGTGATCTATCCACCCAAAGACATCTTTCCTGTTAATTAGGACATAAACTTTAGTAACAATGCTCCTTCGGAGGAAAGATAATAGTTCTTTGAACCACCCAAGCATTGGGATTTTAACCCCCCCTAAAAGACTTAGGTAAGATGGCACACTCATACAAAAGTCTCCCCTTCCAAAATGTTTGAAATGTGAACTGATCTAAAATAGTTATACGTGATCCCGAATCCGGAATAACCATCAATTCAATATCACCAATGCTGACCCTGCAAAAAGGTCCTTTCTGCTTACATTCATTTTATACACTGTCAGAAATGGTAACAATAACATTCTTAAACTTCTCTTGACATTCATCCAACTCATGTTCAGCATCAACATGTACAGTGGACACATTAGTATACTTCTTTTTACTAATGCTCACAGCAAAATTCTCTATGGATCTGCACACTTTTAAAAAATGACAAATTTCTTGATCACATTTTTGTGACACTTTTGTTTGAGATACTCAAATGTGACTGTCACCCACAAGGATAGCAAAAGACTGTTCTTTGTTTATGAAACTCCAATTTTTTCTCCCTCTTATCACCCACACGTAGTGCTCCAACGAATATGCGATGTTACATCGCAAGCGCTACAACGCATGCAATTACAACGCGGTCGTTACAACGACCATGTTGTTACAATGCAAACCACTACATCGCAAGTCGTTTCTACGACTTGCTGTAGGGGGCGCGCTGGACTTAGGAATAGTATAATTTACTATTCCAACTCCAGCGTGTGCAACAGTAGGGAAGGTGTTGGAATAGTAAATTATACTATTCCTTAGTTTAGCACGCCCCCTATAGCAAGTCGTAGAAACGACTTGCAATGTAATGGCTTGCATTGTAACAACGCGGTCGTTGTAACAACCGCGTTGTAATCGCATGCGTTGTAGCGCTTGCGATGTAACATCGCATATTCGTTGGAGTGTGGGTGACAGTCACATTTGAGTATTTCAAACAAAAGTGTCACAAAAATGTGATCAAGAAATTTGTCATTTTTTAAAAGTGTGCAGATCCATAGAGAATTTTGCTGTGAGCATTAGTAAAAAGAAGTATACTAATGTGTCCACTGTACATGTTGATGCTGAACATGAGTTGGGTGAATGTCAAGAAAAGTTTAAGAATGTTATTGTTACCATTTCTGACAGTGTATAAAATGAATGTAAGCAGAAAGGACCTTTTTGCAGGGTCAGCATTGGTGATATTGTAGCGCATGCGATGTAAACGCTGTTTCCCGCTCCAACACCCAACTCCTCTCCGCTGTGATTGCCTGCCCAAAGCCTTATTTGAAATCATAGATGCCTCCACCCCTTTTGCTATGCTGATCAACTCTGTTCAAGAAGGATTACATGCACACAATAGTGTGTAATATGAATCTATTTGTTAAAACATCTCAAGACTGAGTATTGTCAGTATTACATCCAAAGCCACAGGATTCCGCCAGAATTAGCTACGAAATCATCAATTGTTTCATCACTACACTGTTTCCATGAAAAAATTGAATCTTTCAACCAATACACTGGGTTCTTCACTAAACTGCATTTTCAATCTCTCCACAGCTTCATGGTAACCATCCTAAGTTCAGTCCTCAGGAGATTTTACTTCTGGCAAATGTTCAAAACATTTTTGCACAGCAGCACCCAAAAAACAAGTAACAATGATTTTTTCCACTCTGGATGAAACGTCTTAGCTTCAATAGCCAATAAATAGTTTCAAAGTTTCTGAACCAAGTGGGCCATTTATCCAATGGTTTTCCTGAGCTTTGATAAAAGGCATGTGGTTGAGCTACAAATTGTTGTAAAGCCATAGTAATTAAAAAATACAAAACCATTATAATATAGAACTGCAATTAACACAACAATATACTTATAGTTACTGAGAGACAACGTTGACTAAATTCACTAAAGCTGAAAAGTACTCCAAAATCCATTGATTCTAATTAGTATTACATTAGGTTGTGAGAGTAAACAGTTTCTGCATAAAAACGGTTAAAAAAATGGCAGCTAACAATGTTGATCCAAGAATCCAAGATGGCGGCTAAATTCAGCATACACGCCGCGACGGCGGGACATCATGCTTTTGGGCCTCGGCCTAGTAATATTATCCTACTGCAGTAGGCTCCAGGTGACAACAAACAGTTTCCAATGCCTGTAGACCGGTTAGCTGCATCACCTCTGCTCTGATGATCACACTTGTGGCCAGGGCTTGAATGAATCCCGCTACCACAGAACAGAGTTCTTTGAAGTCACAATGATGTTCCCAGGACAGGGGCCTCACCTAAAGCACAGTGAAGGTCACATCAAACATCCTAGTTGCCAAAATGGCACATTGTGGATTCCTTCACAAATGGTTAAAGCAAGTACGGATGGTTGAAAGATGAGTTTATTGAAGCCTCCTGCCGTCACATCTGTCCACTGCCTACCGCCATCCAGCTGAATGCCGTTAAACATTCTACAGGGAATGGGGCAACACAAATCAGGATTGTGTGAGCCAGCGCAAGACAAGAATGCATGAGTTGGATCTAGGGAAACCCACAGAACAATGTTATACAATTCTATAAACATTGACACAAACCGCGTTAAATAACAGGATGCAACAACCCTTTAAGACTAATTTTCTAAATAACTGTGACCTTGCCCTGAACTTGTACTGGCATCCAGTGGAGGTGTTTGAACCCTCATTGGTCGGAGATTTCGCTTTTGCGCTGGATAGTTCTAAACAGATCTATGAAAAAGTAAATTTTACAAGAAAGGTTTAAAGAGTGTGTTGCTATCAACTTTGATATGAAGTATACTATCTGAATCTCACACATTTCTAAATACACATCACAGAACACTATTAATATTAGAGGGATCCCCAAACAGTCCTGCCTGCCTATGCTGTACTGAATCAGGGTTTTGACGACCTAGGTCCTGTGGTATTGAGTTCCCGCTTCCACCCACCCAGCATGAGAGTGAAAAATTTAGCAATATTATGAGGCCTAGCCCAGCCAATTATTGATGGACTCAGGAAAATATGAGTTTTTGAGGACCAAGATTTTGTGGCATACAGTGGGCTAAAGTATCGTACAGAAGAGTAGAATGGAGTGGAGCTAACTGGAATCGTGTAGGATAGAGTGGAGTAAACTGTAATACGGTAGAGTGTTATGTTGTACAGTAGAGTGAAGTACAGTGGCCTGGTGTATCAGACAGTGTAGTCAAGTGTTATAGAGTGAAGTGCTGTGTGGCTCAGTGGAGTCGAGTGGCATCTCGTAGAGTGCTGGAAAATGTCACATAGTAGAGTACAGTGCAGTGGCATAGAGTGGAGTAGAGTGTTATTGAGTGTATTGGCGTACAGTAGCGTGGTAGAGTGTAGTGGCATAGAGTGTTGTAGAGTCCAGTGGCACAGAGTCACATAGAGTGGAGTGGCATACAGTCGAGTAATGGTGTACAGTGGAGTAGTGTGTCCTGGATTACATTGGAGTAAAGTGGGGTGGAGTGGCAGAGAGGTAGCTGCATAGTGTGTCTTTGAGTGGAGTAGAGTGTCGTAGAGTGGCATAGAGTTAAGTAGTGTGTCGTACAGTGGTATAGAGTGGAGTAGAGTGTTGTACTGTTGAGTCTAGGAGCATACAGTGTAGTACAATGTTGTATAGTGGCATAGTGTGTACTAGAGTTTTATAGAGTGCACTTTTATAGAGTAGAGTGTTGTAGAGTGCAGCGGCATACATTGGAGTGTTGTACAGTGGAACAGCGTAGGATAAACTGTTGTACAGTGAAGTTGAGTGGAGTGGCGAAGCGCAAAGTGGACTAAAGTGTCATATAGCAGAGTGGCTTCTCATATAGTACAGTGCCGTGGAGTGGAGTACAGTGTAGTGGCGTACCATAGAGTGGAGTAAAGTATTGTAGAGTGGAGTGGGATGTCATACAGTGGAGTGGTATGCTATGTCGTAGAGTGGAGTAGAGTGAAGTGGCATAGAGCGGAGTACAGTGCTGTAGAGTGGAGTGGGTAGAGTAGAGTGTGGTACAGTGGAGAGGCTTAGTGTACTGTAAAGTCAACTGGCATTTAATGCCGTTGAGTGGAGTGTCGAAGAGTGGTGAAGTGGAGTAGAGTTCAGTACAGTGGATTAGTGTGTTATAGCGTAGAGTGGAGTAACTTCTGGTAGAGTGGCATAGAGTGTCGTACAGTCTGGTAGAGTGTACGACAGTGTTGTACAATGACTTAGAGTGGAGTCTAGTGTTGAACAGGGGAGTAATATAGAGGGGAGTATAGTTTGGTAGAGTGGAGGGGCAAAGAGTGTCGTATAGTGAAGCAGAGGTTCGTAGAGTTGAGTAGACTTGAGTGGTTATAGACTGCAGTGTCGTACAGTGTCATATTGTAGAGTATAGTTGCGTACAGTGTCACGGCATACAGTGTTGTGGCTTACAGTGTGGTGGCGTAAAGTGGACTAGTGTAGAGTGTGGTGGTGTAGAGTTGAGTGGCATACACTGGAATAGCGTATAGTGGAGTGATATACAGTGGGATAGTGGAGAGTGGAGAGGTGTAGAGTGGAGTGGCATAAAGTGGAGTGGCATAGATTGAGTACCGTATAGTGAAGTTGCATATAGTGGAATAGCGTAGAGTAGAGTGGTGTAGAGTGTAGTGGGATATAGTGGAATAGCGTATAGGGAAGAGGTGTACAGTGCAGTAGCGTAGAGTGGAATAGCATAGAATGGAGTAGCATACCATGGAGTTGCGTATAATGGAGTGTCCTAGGCTGGAGTGGCATACAGTGGAGTAAGTTAGAGCGCAATAGCATACAGTGGAGTGCGGTACAGTGGCCTAGCATACAGTAGAGTGCCATACAGTGGAATAGCGAACAGTGGAGTGGAATACAGTGGAACAGTGTAGATTAGAGTGGAGTACAGTGCAGTGACACAGAGTGGAATAGCGTAGAGTGGAGTAGAGTAGAGTGGAGGGGTGTCCAATGGAGTGGCATACACTGGAGTGGCATACAGTAGAGTGGGGTAGAATGGCATAGCATAGAGTAGAGCAGCGCAGAGTGGAGTAGTGTACAGTGGGGTGGTGTACGGTGGAGTGGCGTACAGTGGAATTGCGTAGGGTAGAGTGGCGTGAAGTGGCATACAGTGGACAAGTATAGACTTGAGAGGCGTTCAGTGGTATGGGGTAGAGTGAAATAGCAAAGAGTGGAGTGACGTAGAGTGTAGCTGCATACAGTGAAATAGCATACAGTGGAGTGGCGTACAGTGGAGTTGCATAGTGTGGAGTGGTGTACAATGGAATAGCGTACAGTGGAGCGGCGTAGACTGGAGTGGCATAGACTGGAGTAGCATACAGTGGAATGGCATACAGTGGAATAGCTTAAATTGGAGTGGTGTATAGTGTAGTAGCAAACAGTGAAATAGCGTAAAGTGGCGTGGTGTAAAGTAGAATAGCATAGAGTGGAGTATCATACAGTAAAGTGGCCATGCAGTGGCGAATAGTGGAGTGTCCTAGACTGAAGTGGCATACAGTGGAGTGGAATAGCACACAGTGGAGTGTCGTACAGTGGAGTAGCATACAGTGGAGTGGCATACAGTGGAATAGCATAGAGTGGAGTGGCATAGAGTGGACTGGCATACAGCGGAATAGCGTACAGTAGTGTGACATACAGTGGAGTGGAGTAGAGTGGAATAGTGTACTTTGGAGTAGAGTACAGTGGAGTGGCATACAGTGGAGTGTCATACAGTGGCGTGGTGTAGAGTGGAGTGGCATATGGCTGTACATTAAATTTGTCAGGATTGTACAATATGGTATGCAGATTAATGCAAGATAGTGATTGGCACTGCCTTGCGTTTCTCCAGCTTTATCAAGCAATGCAGGACCATATGTTGCTTAGTACATATGGCTTAAATATTGTGTTGTCCATGCAAGGCCATGCGTGATGCAAGGGTAACGCATTGCAATAATACATTTGGCCCTTAGTCATATATCGTGCCATGGTATACAGTGGTAACTTCGCAGTATACTGCGGTACATGCCAATGACAAGGTAGTATATAATTGGCTGCCTTTACAAAATTAAAATGCAGACCTATTTTTTGTAATACACTTTACCTGTGTTCTTGGTTAGGGCCCTAATTAAAGGGAAATAGTAGATTTTATTATTTTTCTCTACCTGTTACCACTTTATTAAAGTGTTAATAGGTAGGGAAATGAATTAAAAATTTTCTATATATTTTTAAAAAGTTCACAGAGTACCGCCCTACTACCTAAGATGTACCTTTTTATTTTTAAATAGAAATGTACCTTTTTAAGTTTTTAAGTTGCGAGGTACTTTCTCTGTATTTCTACAGTACTCTGTACACTTTTTTTGAAAAATAATTAAATACGTAAAAATTAAATATACAATGCAGTACACTCTATTTGTGAAATATAGTGTGTTGGAGTTTTTACATTCTTTTACACATATACATATTTTTGAAGTACTGCTGTACCTCCTTTGAAGTACTGCGGTACTCCATGAATTTTGTAAAAAATATATAGAAACTATATGTAGTTTTCCCTTTCTATTACCACTTTTATTAAAAGGTAATAGGTAGGGGAAAATTATAAAACCTAATACTTGCCTGTATTTAAGCCTCTAACCCAGAAAACAGGAAAAGTTGCCTTAAAACAACATGGCTGCCTCTAACTTCTGTAAAGACAGTCATTAGCCAATCACAGAATGCCTTGCCATCACTAGGTACTGTGGTACTATTGTGAAATATCTCAAAATTACAGCCACAACAGATATCAGTAAATGAAAATACCTACCTACTTACCTGTACTACCCAAAAGGCTCATCTACACACCATAATCTATATTTCTGCCAAATTTCATTCAAATTTATTCAGATGTTTTCACCCTACGCATGAGTGCAAAGTCAATGGAATCTGCATTGGTGCCAAAATGCGTTTTGGAAACCAGTTTTTTTCTTTGCACCCCTTGATAAATCTCTGCAAAACTTTGCACCCTTTGCCAATGAAGAAAAAGGAATAGGTCTGCAAAGTTTCGTGGAGATCGGTCAAATGAGCGCAAAGTTATTAGTGACCAGAAACCCGAGGAATTCCTATCTCCGGTAACCCTAACTATAGGCTACTGCCACTCTGACATATATATACATATACATACATATATATTACCTACTGGCGGTTGTTAGTAGGTAGTTATAGTTAGGACCTAGTTTTGATTTGGCTATAAGTTTGGCATCGTTTGACCAATCTTTATGAAATTTTGCCAAAAAAGTGTCACGGTGGGTACTATTGATTGGGGAAATTTGGGGGTGATACGTGGAGTGGGGACCAAGAATTTGGGGCGCGAAATAAGGTTGTGTTTGTAATGTTAAGAAAAATTTAGCCACCTCTACAGCCTGAACCGCTGAACGGACTTACGCCAAATTTGGCAGGGATTTAGATGTCGGTTCAAGAAAGTGCCTTTTGCTTATTTGGTGTAAATCTGTTAAGTAGTTTTTGAGAAATGTAAGTTTAAAATTATAGTGATATTTGTTCGCGGATATTTAGCAGTGGTTTCGTGATGAATCGTGAATGCACACGCCAACGGTAATGCTCTGATTGGCTGGACGCAACCTGAATAGAAAGTTGCGGCTGCCATTTTATCTATCGAGAACAGTTCCCCGGGCTCAAAATCTGTGTGAAAGCCCACATAAGGGGTCAGGGTGGAGATACTATGATCTCATGGTTGAGAAACAGAGGTGTTAGTGACAGAAGTTAAATGTCCAAAAGGGATTTTTTTAATAGTGCACGATATTCGTGACGACACCGTGACTGCCAGTGCGGCCCCCCCTTGTACCATAG
Source organism: Calotriton arnoldi (assembly GCA_963921515.1). Classification (NCBI taxonomy): domain Eukaryota; kingdom Metazoa; phylum Chordata; class Amphibia; order Caudata; family Salamandridae; genus Calotriton; species Calotriton arnoldi. The sequence continues at coordinate 74,281 of CAWUFW010002818.1, forward strand.
CAGGGACATAGCGACTATCAACGTCATTGCAAATATTGGTGAAAATATAAAAAAATATATCAATGAATCATTAGAATGCATTGCTATAGAGATATTGAAAACATTTTTATAGAATTATTTATATAGTGAGTTATCTACTGTGATGGTTAGAATTAATTATATAGTTATAATTTTTTAATGTGGTGGTGGCTATTGAATTCCTACTTTTGCTTTCTGCATTCGCGACTACCTGCGGGGATCGCGATGACCAACGTCATCACGATCTCTGGTCTCACCGTGAAAACGGAAAATAGGTTTTAGAGATGGTAGCTCTAGAAATACTGTAGAAAAACATGAGTTTGAAGTGTACAGTAATAAACCTCTAGTGTGTAAAATACTGTAATGTGTGTGCATATATGTGTTTTCACTTTATGGAAAAGACGCGATCGTCGTGGTTAACGACTTCATCGTGACGTCCCGAATAACAGCGAAAACGGAAAATAGGTGTGAAATATGATTTTTAAAGAAACTTAGTACAAAAATATGAATTTAAACATGCTTTGAAAGAAGTATGTTTATAGTAGTGTGTGTAGGGCAATGTTGAGAATGGATTTTTTTACATATTATTTTTGGATGTGTTGGTGGTCATTGAATGTCTGCTTTTGTTTTCCTCTTTCGTGACATGTCCAGGGGAATCACGATTACCGATGTCATCGCGATCTCCGGAGTCACCACGAAAAAATAAAATAGATTTTACAGATGGTTTTTAACCCGTTCCGTGCGCGCGTCGGCCAACGGCCGTCGCGAGCACTACCTGGCTAGTGCTGCGCACGTCCGTTGGCCGACGCAGCCCCGCCCACTCATTAAAACTCCCGCACCGCGGCGGAATACGCGCCGCGGTTAAGGAGTTAAAGAAACTCTCTACAAAAACATGACTTTGGAGAATAATGTAAGAATAAAAAAGATTTTACAGATGGTTTTTATAGAAACTCTCTACAAAAACATGACTTTTGCGAATACTGTAAGAAACTCCTAGTGTGTAAAATAGTGTAGTATGTGTGCATATATGTGTTTTCACTTAATGGAAAAGGCGCGATCGTCGCAGTTAACGACGTCATCACGGCGTCCCGAATAACCGCGAAAACAGAAAATAGGTCTGAAAGATGATTTTTAAAGAAACTTAGTACAAAAATATGAGTTTAAACATGCTTTGAAAGAAGTATGAATATAGTACTATGTGTAGGGTAATGTTCAGAATGGATTTTTTTACATATTATTTTTGCATGTGTTGGTAGCCAATGAATTTCTGCTTTTGTTTTATGTTTTCGCAACATGTCCGTGGGGATCGCGATCACCAACATCATCGCAACTTCAGCTGTCTTCGCAGAAACGGAAAATAGCGTTTGAAGGCAATTATTTTGTAAACTCACTACAAAAATATGAGTTTGAAAAGTATACTAACAAAGCTCTGCTGTTAAATATACTGTAGAATATGTCTACATATACATATGTTTTACACTTTATATAAACCACGCGCTCTTCGTGACTACCGACATCATCGCGGTGAGATTCGTAGTCGTGAACACAACTTTTTTGTAACGGTGGCTTTCTTCTAAATTGAGCGATACCAAAGGGGATGATGGACGGAGCGCTTGAGCAAATCAAACACTCACCCCCAGTCAAGTGATCTGGGTCCCGTGCTCTCCATGCCACTGGAATCAAGCTATCCTGGCTGAAGAGGGGTGAAACCCCGAAACCGGTCCTAGGATGCTTGTTTCCAGTCCAGGGAGGACCTGGCTTGGCAGTTCGGGCTGGACTGTTCCCATGAGGCACAGGGTCAAGACTTATTTGCATACGGCTGGGTTCAAACTGGAATGGCATGGTGAGCAAAAAAACGATGGATTTAGGCCCAGATCTCTGTACTGGGGTGAATGTATGACATTGTTCTGCATTCTGTCCATCAACTGTTGTTTTTGCATTTGTCACCCCGTGTGGGACGGGTATGCCCAGACGTGGGTCCCGTGCTCTCCATGCCACTGGAATCAAGCTATCCTGGCTGAAGAGGAGTGAAACCCCGAAACCGGTCCTAGGATGCTTGTTTCCAGTCCAGGGAGGACCTGGCTTGGCAGTTCGGGCTGGACTGTTCCCATGAGGCACAGGGTCAAGACTGATTTGCATATGGCTGGGTTCAAACTGGAATGGCATGGTGAGCAAAAAAACGATGGATTTAGGCCCAGATCTCTGTACTGGGGTGAATGTATGACATTGTTCTGCATTCTGTCCATCAACTGTTGTTTTTGCTTTCTTCTAAATTGATCACAGAAAGAAAAGTTAAAACAATATTTTGCTAAATATTTAGAGTTAAACTTTATTTAAAAAATGTCTTTAAGTGTATTTTTCAGTAAGTGAAATACATTTACTGATGACAGAATCTCCACAGTAAATGTAACAATGTTGTGCCGACTTACAAAATTGTTAAAAATAAAGCCAGTTATTAATGTATTTTCTGATAAACACATATGAAATCAAAAAATGAGTGGTATATTATATAAATATAATACACAATAGCCAATTATAAAAAGAAAGTACGAAAATCTTAGAGGTTCATTTACAAAGAAAGGGACGTTACAAATAAGAAATAGAACTTAACCTCTTCGATGCGCGTCAAATTCCCCCGCAGTGCGGGCGAATTTGACGCGTGCGCAGATCGGACGGCTGCCGGCTGTCCGACGCACACGCCCACCGTGATGTCGGACGGCCGGGGGCCGTCTGACGCATGGAAGGGGTTAAAAAAACCTTCAAAACTAAAAAAAACAAAGTTTACAGGGACGTTATAGTTAACAATTAGCATTTAAAAAACCTTAGAACTTCACTGAAAAAAACCAAAGGTTACAGGGACGTTATAGTAAGGAAATAGAATTAAAAAACCTTAGAAATTCACTGAAAATCCAAAGGTTACAGGGACGTTCTAGTTAGGCTGATATTTCACTCATACTAAGCCTGAGAAATTCCGCAGTTATAGTTAACTGAGCTAACTATAACTCATGCCCACGCAATGCACTGCTTATGACCTCACATATTACATCACTCATGACATGGTCAGTGACATCACTCGGTTTGTATGAGTGAAATCTGAACCTAACTATAACGTCCCTGTACCCTTTGTTTTTTTCAGTGAATTTCTATGGTTTTTTAAAATTCTATTTCTGAACTATAACGACCCTGTAACCTTTGTTTCTTTTGAGTGAATTTCAAAGGTTTTTCAAATTCTATTTCCATACTATAATGTCCCTGTAACCTTTGGTTTTTTAAGTGAATTTCTATGTTTTTTTAACCAGTAGTCGCGTTTGCAGAGTGGTGGAGAAAGGGAGCGGGCCTCCGACCAGCTCTCAGGAATCCTGCTGTGTCAGTCTTACTGGAGTTAACAGGAGGGCTTCTGGGCCCCAAGATCCCTCAGCATCCAAGAGCACTTCATCCCCCAACCAGCCGTGCACCAGGAAGAGCATTTGCAGAGTGGTAGAAAAAGGGGGCATTCCCTTCGAAGACCTCTCAGCAGTTACACGGCGTGGGACTTACTGGAGGTAACAGGAGGGCTTGTTGGCCCCCAAGGACACTCTAGAGCCAAGGGGACTTCATGCTCCAACCAGCAGTGCACCAGGAGGTGCATTTGCAGAGTGGTGGATAAAGGGGGCATGGCCTCCAAAGTCCTCTCAGCAATTGCGTTCTGTGGGACTTACTGGAGGTAACAGGAGGGCTTTTTGGCCCACAAGAACCCTCAGAATCGAAGGGGACTTTACCCCCAACCAGCAGTGCACCAGGAGGTGCGTTTGCAGAGTGGTGGAGAAAGGGGGTGTGTCTTTCTAACACCGCTCAGCAATCCCGTGATGTGGGACTTACTGAAGGTAACAGGAGGGCTTATTGGCCCCCAAGGACTCTCTGGAGCCAAAGGGACTTCATCCCGCAACCAGCAGTGTGCCAGAAAGCGCATTTGCAGAGTTTTGGAGAAAGGGGGCGTGGCCTCCAAAGTCCTCTCAGCAATCCCGCTGTTTGGGACTTACTGGAGGTAACAGGAGGGCTTATTGGCCCCCAAGGACCCTCTGCAGCTAAGGGGACTTCTTCCCCCAACCAGTGGTGTGCCAGGAGGCACGTTTGCAGAGTGGTGTTAAAAGGAGGCGGGTCTCCTGCGACTTCCCTGTGTTTTTTAAACTATATTTTTATTTACTAGGGGATTGGAGCTGCATGGCCTACCTTCCTTGGGCCAATTTTGACCCCAGGGACCCCATCCCCCGGGGCCAGGCCTTTTTTTAAATTTTTGCTGAAGGAGGAGGGCCACGCGTCCCCTCTCCACAGGCTGATTTTGACCCCTGGAACCCCATCCCCCAGGGCCTGGCCTTTATAAAAAAAACATTTTAAAACTTAAAGGGAGGGGGGCCAAGCAGCCCCCCTCCCCGGCCGAATTCAGCCACAGGGACCCTCTCCCCAGGGCCAGGCCTCTTTTGTTTTAAATAAATAAGGGGAGGGGGCCACGCTGCCCCACCCCAGGGCCAAGTTTGGCCCCAGGGGCCTCTTCTGGGTACCCTGGTCCCACCCAGGGCACCCAGTTACTTTTGTAGGGGACCGCGAGGGGACCTGTGGGAGCCAGCATTGCTTTACAGAGAGGGAGCTGCTAGTATGCAGCTCTGTCTCTGTAAAACCAATTTTGCTCCACTTCTATCAAGCAAGAGCATTTTCCAAGTACTCGCTTGCTAGAAGACGAGCACAGTTTGCTATGGCTTGGCGGTAGCGGTAAAGCTCCCGCCAAGCCATAGCAAACAGCTGTGTCCTGGGGTTTAACACCTCTGGACATAGCAGGATCCGGACCTGGGTGGTGGCGGTCCCCAGGGCCATGTTGGCTTCAGGAGGGGGGCTGCGCAGTCCCCTTCCTTTCTTGTAATTTGCCCCGAGGAGGTGGTGGTCCCCGGGGCTGCAGGAGGGGGGCTGTGCGCCCCCCGCATTCAAACTGACAAATGCCCCAGGAAGGTGGCGGTCCTTGGGGCTGCGAGGGGGGCCATGTGGCCCCCTGTATTAATTAAAAGTAAAGCCCTGGGGAGGTGGTGTCCCCGGGGCTGTGGGGGGGTTCACATGGCTCCCCGCATTCTTCAAACATAAAGCCCTGGGTAGGTGGCAGTCCCCAGGTATGGGGGTCTAAGAGGCCCCCATTGATAATTAAATAAGCCCCAGAGAGGTGGTGGTCCCCGGGGCAGCGGGGGAGGCCCTATGGACCTCCCTTGCATTTTTTCTTAAACACGCCCCAGAGAGGTTGTGGTCCCCAGGGCATCAATAAGCCCCAGGAGGGAGGTCCGTGCACCCCCCTCCTTTATTAAAATGCCCCCGGGACCTGGTCCACCCAGGGGCCTATTAGTAACGAAGTGTGGGAGCCCGCACTTTGTTTTTTTACATGTCCCTGTGGTACCCCTCCAAGAGGTCTAGGGGGTCAGGGTATTTCTACACTGCCCATTTAAATTTTTTTTTAACATTTTGTCTGTGACTCGGTTCTGCCAACACTTCCTGGTTTAAAGTGTTGGCAGCCAATCAGATCTTAGCACGAGATCGGGAGGGGTCACTGATCCTCCAAGTCCCTATATATACAAATTCGGATTTTTCTTAATATTTCAAAAACTAATGAATGGATTTACACCAAATCACAAACAGGCATTTTCCTGGACCAATATCTACCTTCCTGCCAAATTTTGCATAATTCCGTTCAGCAGTTCGGGCTGTAGCTGTGTCTAAAGTTCCTACGGAAATTATCATGGGGAAAATGTGTTATGGGATCTCCCCCCTTTTTCTCCGCTTATGCTTGATGGATCTCCACGAAACTTTGAAGACAGCAGCTGAATTAAGCAGCAAACTAGTTTTGAAAATTTCACGAGGATTCGTCAAAAAAGTCAAAGTTATTGGCAAATGAAAAAACACTTTTCTTATGGAAACTGGGTCCTAATTATAACTACAACTACCTACTTGTGACCGCCAGTAGGTTGTATGTATATATATATTCACTGAAAAAACCATAGGTTTTAGGGACAGTTATAGTTAGTTGGACATTTCACTCGTACAAATCCATAGAAATTCACCCGTTATAGTTAGTTCAGCTAACTATAACTCGCGCCCCCGCAATGCACTGCTGATGACGTCACATATTACATCACTCATGACATGGTCAGTGACATCACTTGTAGCCCCGGGGACTCCATCCCCCGGGGCTGGCCCTCTCCATTGGGGACTGTGGGGGGGTCCCCAATCCCCCCACGGTCCCGCTGGCTCCCCGCGTCCCTCGGGAGCCGGCATTGCTTTTCCACATGGGGAGCTGCTAAGATGCAGCTCCCCGTGTGGAAAAGCAATTTGCTTGAATTTTGGAAGAGAGAGCAGGTTTCCTGCTCTCTCTTCCAAAATCAAAGCAAGTTTGCTATGACAGTACGGGAGCCGCGAGGCTCCCGTCCTGTCATAGCAAACTACAGTGTCCCGGGGTGGGCACCCGGGACACTGCAGGAGCTGGCCCTGGGGGTGGTGGTCCCCAGGGCCATCACAGGCTCCAGGAGGGGGCCGCGCGGCCCCCTCCCAACATGTTCAAAGCCCGGGGAGGTGGTGGTCCCTGGGGCTCGGGGGTCCGAAACGGACCCCCACATTTAAATTCTTAGTGCCCCGGGGAGGTGGCGGTCCCCAGGGTGTGTGGGGGGGCTCGAGCCCCCCACACAGGTAATTTATTTAAAAAACAGAAGCCCCGGGGGGTGGCGGTTCCCGGTGCTGCGGGAGGGCCCAGTGCCCTCCCGCACCATTTGTAATTCAAAGCCCCGGGGGGTGGTGGTCCCCGGGGTTTAGGGGGGCCTTAGAGGCCCCCCCACACAATTTTTCAATTAACCCCCACATGCCCCCGGGACTTGGCCCACCCGGGGGCCAAATCACAAAGAAGCGCAGGAGCCCGCGCTTTGTTTTTTTTTTTTTCACGGCGGGATCCGCGCACCCTGTGTGCATCCCGTCGATTTTTGTAAAAAAAATGCTTTTTTTGGCCCTGGGGGTCCTTGTGGGACCCCCTAAGCAGGCCTAGGGAGTCAGGGTGTTTCTACCCTGCCCCCTTTTTGCGTTTTGCGCACTTGTTTCTGTGCCTCAGTTTTTTTTTTCATGGCGGGATCCGCGCACCCTGCGTGCATCCCGCCGATTAAAAAAAAAAAATGCTTTTTTTGGCCCTGGGGGTCCTTGTGGGACCCCCTAAGCAGGCATAAGGGGTCAGGGTGTTTCTACCCTGCCCCCTTATTGCGTTTTGCGCACTTGTTTCTGTGCCTCGGTTCTACCGAGGAACAAGATGGCTGCCAACACTTCCTGGTTTGGAGTGTTGACAGCCAATTAGCATACAGCTCGTGATCGGGAGGGTGCGCGGATCCTCCGCGGCCATAGATATATATGTGATTTTACTTTTGATTTTCTCAGGAACTACTGAACGGATTTACACCATTTAACCAAAAGGCACGACACTGAACCAAGGGCTACCTTTTTGCCAAATTTGGTGTAATTCCGTTCAGCAGTTCGAACTGTAGCTGCGACTAAAGGTTCCTATGGAAAATTGCATGGGGAAAACACGTTTTGGCACACCCCTTTTTTCTCGGCCCCCACTTGACCAATCACCCCGAAACTTTCAAGATAGGAGCGGACCGGAGCGGGCCATAAGTTTTGAAAATTTCGCGAAGATTCGTCAACCGGCGCCAAAGTTATTGGGAATAGAATGTTGCAGATTTCCTATGGAAAATAGGTCCTAACTATAACTATCTACTGGCGACCGCCGGTAGATAATATATATACTTACACCTGGGTCTGTTTTCGTCTGTTGGTGAACTGCAGGATTGCGGTGGCGAAGTACTTTGCATATATATATATATATATAATTTAGACAATGCTTGTTTTCCTGTATGTCCCTTCACAGGAAAAACATTCACAAACGTGATAAGTGCTTGTTTAACTTTTTGCTATGTAGGTTGAAGGTATCCTACATACACGTAGCAAAAAGGCAGCTTTCCTAGCAGCGTACCCAGGAATCCCTTTTCAAGAACCTACAACATACCGATCCTCCTCAAGGCACTCCTGCACTGTGCCATTGAGTTGAAACCTAAAAAGTGAGATGTTACGAGGCTAATGTAACCAGCTGTGCTGGGTCACCTGTTCAATTTATTTAGGATTATCTTTTTTTAGCAGATATTTGTTAGGACATTAGGGCTGATTCACGTTTTCAAAAAAACGAATACTTTTTATTTAATTGCTGTTTATTTAGTGAATGGTGCTTTAGCCTAGTGTTATAAATTTGGGAAACATTTTGTGAATGCATTGAGGTTTACAAAATTGGGATCCTTCTGCTTTAATCTGCAGTGTTGGCATGTATAGAGTGTTCTAGTACTCTCCACCTCTGTGCCCACAGCTCCAGTGCTAATACCACTGCAATGAGTTTCATGCTGCGCGCAGTTCTTCTGAATGCTCTTACACTAGTTCAGACCTTAATGCAACAGATGCACTTTCAGGTAAGCATGCAGTGATGGCTACTCTAAGGTGTACTCTGCTAGACAAACAGACATGAGGTGAGCAGATTCACAGTTTCGTTGGTGTTGTAGGGTGCTCTGTATAGGAGCTGCTCTCCACCTAAACTTGGGACCTTCCCAGAGTTTCCTGCTTCCTTTTTTGCATAATCTATGAGGCACTCTAAGTCTAAGCCTGAGTGCTCCCTTGTGTCTGGACACAGATACACCTCTCCGATGAGCTTAAATTAGATAAAAACACGTTAGAGGTTCCTTTTATTCAGTCCAGGTTGGCTTGGATGGTATTTTACCAATCCAAAGCTGTAATACTGTGCTTAAAGTGGTCAACAGCTTTTGTTTTTTTCTCAGGTCGGCAAGGTTGGCACTGGCTAATCTTATGCTTTACAACTATGGTAGATAAACAGACATTCGAGGTGAGCAGATTCAGAATGTCAATGGTGTTGTAGGGAGGTCCATAAGAAGAAGCTGCTCTCCACCTAAACTTGGGAACGACCCAGAATTTCCAGTTTCCATTTTTGCATATATATATTCAGTCCGATCCCATTTTTAAAGAAAAACGGGTCCGACACATGCTCAGTGCTGGCAACAGGGTTTATTCCATAATCAAAGCGTAAAGCAAAAAGATGAAAAATGAAACGCAAGGCAGACGCGTTTCAGCCTGTCGGCTTTCCTCAGTGCCTGTTCCATCAACGATGTGCTTCCACCTGGGGGCGGTTTAAAAGATCACAGTTCACTCCTGATTGGTGGATGTTACTAGCCCAGCCTCTGCAGTCACTGTCGCGCTGCTCCCATTCCTTGCCAGGTTTTCATGCTCTCCGCAGCGAGTAAAAATACAATGATTATTCACTCGGCACCAAGTGGCTTCCCAGTCCTGCTGGCTGCGGTTTGCACTTCCCAGCAATATGTAAGGGAGTGAGTAATGGAGAACCCATACATATATACAAGCGGATCCTCACCCCTGCCTATCATAAATAAAGCTGCTGATCGAGTGCTACTCACCGGGTGGACAACCTTTGGAGCAGAATGTAATACGCGGCCATCCTGCCGCGGAGTGTGCACCACCCCGTACTGTTATGGGGGCCACCCGACATGGTAACTATCATGTCGGCTATGTGGGTCAGCAGCCGAAAACAGGATTGAGGATGAGTCCACTTGTGGGGTCCATACAGGACAAGATTTGTGTACTATCCGGACCACATTTCCCACAATGCACAGTCTCATTCGAGCTTCCCATTGGTGGGTGTGCAATATGAAAATGGCGCAGTGGGTTCAGCGTTTGCACACACTGTCTCCGTTCAAGCCTCTGAAGAGAAGCATATGGAGCTTCGAAACGCGTCAGGCATTTCCATTACGGAGCAGCTTCTACAAGCGGATCCTCACCCCTGCCTATCATAAATAAAGCTGCTGATCGAGTGCTACTCACTGGGTGGACAACCTTTGGAGCAGAATGTAATATGCGGCCGCCCTGCCGCGGAGTGTGCACTACCCCGTAGTGTTATGGGGGCCACCCGACATGGTAACTATCATGTCGGCTATGTGGGTCAGCAGTCGCAAACAGGATTGAGGAGGAGTCCACTTGTGGGGTCCATACAGGACAAGATTTGTGTGCTATCCGGACCACATTTCCCACAATGCACAGTCTCATTCGAGCTTCCCATTGGTGGGTGTGCAATATGAAAATGGCGAAGTGGGTTCAGCGTTTGCACACACTGTCTCCGTTCAAGCTTCTGAAGAGAAGCATATGGAGCTTCGAAACGCGTCAGGCATTTCCATTACGGAGCAGCTTCTACAAGCGGATCCTCGCCCCTGCCTATCATAAACAAAGCTGCTGATCGAGTGCTACTCACCGGGTGGACAACCTTTGGAGCAGAATGTAATACGCGGCCGTCCTGCCGCGGAGTGTGCACCACCCCGTAGTGTTATGGGGGCCAACCGACATGGTAACTATCATGTCGGCTATGTGGGTCAGCAGCCGCAAACAGGATTGAGGATGAGTCCACTTGTGGGGTCCATACAGGACAAGATTTGTGTGCTATCCGGACCACATTTCCCACAATGCACAGTCTCATTCGAGCTTCCCATTGGTGGGTGTGCAATATGAAAATGGCGAAGTGGGTTCAGCGTTGCACACACTGTCTCCGTTCAAGCCTCTGAAGAGAAGTATATGGAGCTTCGAAACGCATCAGGCATTTCCATTACGGAGCAGCTTCTACAAGCGGATCCTCGCCCCTGCCTATCATAAATAAAGCTGCTGATCGAGTGCTACTCACCGGGTGGACAACCTTTGGAGCAGAATGTAATACACGGCCGTCCTGCCGCGGAGTGTGCCCCACCCCGTAGTGTTATGGGAGCCACCCGACATGGTAACTATCATGTTGGCTATGTGGGTCAGCAGCCGCAAACAGGATTGAGGATGAGTCCACTTGTGGGGTCCATACAGGACAAGATTTGTGTGCTATCCGGACCACATTTCCCACAATGCACAGTCTCATTCTAGCTTCCCATTGGTGGGTGTGCAATATGAAAATGGCGAAGTGGGTTCAGCGTTTGCACACACTGTCTCCATTCAAGCCTCTGAAGAGAAGCATATGGACCTTCGAAACGTGTCAGGCATTTCCATTATGGAGCAGCCTCTACAAGCGGATCCTCGCCCCTGCCTATCATAAATAAAGCTGCTGATCGAGTGCTACTCACCGGGTGGACAACCTTTGGAGCAGAATGTAATACGCGGCCGTCCTGCCGCGGAGTGTGCACCACCCCGTAGTGTTATGGGGGCCACCCGACATGGTAACTATCATGTCGGCTATGTGGGTCAGCAGCCGCAAACAGGATTGAGGATGAGTCCACTTGTGGGGTCCATACAGGACAAGATTTGTGTGCTATCCGGACCACATTTCCCACAATGCACAGTCTCATTCGAGCTTCCCATTGGTGGGTGTGCAATATGAAAATGGCGAATTGGGTTCAGCGTTTGCACACACTGTCTCTGTTCAAGCCTCTGAAGAGAAGCATATGGAGCTTCGAAACGCGTCAGGCTTTTTCCATTACGGAGCAGCTTCTACAAGCGGATCCTCGCCCCTGCCTATCATAAATAAAGCTGCTGATCGAGTGCTACTCACCGGGTGGACAACCTTTGGAGCAGTTCACCATTCCGCATTCAGAAACAGTGGATACATTGCTGTAGTTACAGTCCGTGACTTCACGGGTAGATCTACTCATTGTAGCAGGATCTTCGTCCCACGTGGACCTGAGTATATGCGGTGAGACGTCAAAGGGGGCCCGGGAGAGAACTTTGTGCGGCGAGGACACTTGTGATTTTAATCTGCACCTACACACGCTTTTCACTGATCACCAGCACTCACTTTGGGTTACAACGAGTTGACAGCACAACTGCTTACCTGCAAGCCGAAATGGTGCTTTCTGGGAGCCGTAGTCCGTCAAGGGTGACTGCGATAAGGCGTTCATGCTATTGGTCAACTCAGCTGGGCTTCCACCAATGGGAGTCAAATGGATTATTTGAAAGGCGGCAGGTGACAGTTTCTGGTGTTTGGCAATTGAAGAAGGCATTCCAGCCGAAACGCGTCTTGCCTCCCACTCTGCAATAAAGGTGTTCTCCTTGGCTCCCCATTGTGTCCCTCCAGTTCTTTCCCTCCAGTGGGGAGGCAGCTTCCTGTGCATATATATATATATATATATATATATATATATATATATATATATATATATATATTGCTGCAAACTTCGCCCGTGGATTTCCAATCCCTAGGGACAGACGAATTTGGACCCATATATTGGTGCACAGAAATTTATTGAAGCCCCTGCACCACCGCCGTATATATATGTATATATATATATATATATATATGTATATATACACACACACACATATATACACACACATATATATATATATATATATATATATTTATTCAAAACACTTGAAGTCGCTGGATGTCCCGCCACTTGAGACGGCGGGCTCACGGAGAGGTAGAGAACGTCCTAATGCATTCCGTAAATCATCACCTCATAATAGCCCTTTTTGCCAGAAGAGAAAAGCCGCTGCCCAATTCCTTTGGCATGAAGATATTTATTATGCAGCGAAAATGCCAGATGCGTTTCAGAGCTGACTGCTCCTTCTTCACGGGTCAGTTATGTTTGCTTTTTCTTTACGTATATACAAGTGCATCAGTCAATACAATAGAAGTAGAACTACATGAAAATTATACGTGCCTGTGAAGACACACAGCGGCCCTCTTATAGCATTCATTTCTGTTTTAGCCTCTTGAGCAATACATTTTTTTACAAATGCTGTTACAATTTAATCATAATGATAATGTTTTGGTTTCACTCTAAATATTATGCATGAGTACAATTTAGGTATATTTTAAAATAAATAAAGTATCACCCTTCTTATGCGTGTAGTGACTACAGCCAGTTCATTATAAATATCCCCACATACTATTCAATGTTACAATTCTGCCCCAGTGGGCAAATATTTTTATCTAATGATTCCAATTCTGCCCTAGTGGGCTCATGAGTACAATTTGGGTATATTTTAAGATACTTGTCAATTGTATCACCCTTCTTGCGGGGTACTGACTACAGCCAGGTCATTATACATATCCCCACACACTATTCAATGTTACAAGTCTGCCCCCTTGAGTAGATATTTCTGTCCAATGTATCCAATTCTGCCCTAGTGGGCTCAGCAATAATATCTATATACATTTTGAAACATGCACAAAAAAAGGAATTTTTTCACCCAACTATGAAAATCAGCCACCCAACAATCCTGGATCGACTTAGATATATCCAGCTCTTTTGCATTGTTCTTCTTCATTAGATGATCAACATATCTCCTGCAATGATAAAAAACAGTGCAAGATCAATTAAGATCCATCCTATTACCCATTAAAAATTGCAAACTTCTAAATAGAGATTCTTTATACAAATAATGCAAGATTGTTTTCCTCCAACAGATAGACTAAATTTCATCAAAAGTTCAACCTAAGTGGACAGACAGTTCTTCGTCTTTGTTCAAACCCATAGGGTGCATAGTTTCATATTTTATAATCAATCTGCATTCAAGCCGACGTAACTCCTGAACTCTATTCCCTCTTCTTATTTGTGTCCAGACACAAGGGAGTACCCATAAGTCAAAACAATACCTTTTCAGGCTTAGAGCGCTGAATAAATTATGCAAAAAAGGAAGCAGAGAACTCTAGGTAGTGTGAGAAGTTGGCCTGGTATATGCTGTCCACTAATTAAAGTGGGCACCTTGCACCAGTCCAAACGACCCTTATGATGATTAGGTTAAAGACAACTTTTATAGAAAGCTATCCTAGTGGTAGCTGTGGAGAGCAGCCTTCAGGCTAAGTCTCGAAGGAATGTAAAGCAGCTTGTTTTACCAGATCAGAACCTCCTGAATGACCAAATGAAAGGAGAACCACACAAGAGATATATAAAATATATGTATTTATTACTAAACACTCTCTACTAACCTCTTTATGAGATTAGAGCACACAGTACACAATATTAAATCAATAGAACGACAGTAAATAGCACAATACACAGCGGGCTCCAGGAGGAGACCGTACGATATACTAAGAAAGTGGTATAACAACCACAACTTCACTAGACACAGTGCCTAGAGCACGTAGAATCGCTGGGACCCCACGGAACCACCCAAAGTAGTGACACAGGGGACCCACGGAGGACAGGTGCAGTGTGTGAACACAGGCGCGAGCTCCGTACAACTCTATGGGAAAGTCGCGGTTGGAAAATTACAAGTTTAAGGACACTTCGGAGAGGACTTCAAGCAAACCCTTTGGAACATAGAAGGTTCTAAGGCCAGCACCCTTGTGAGTACTGAGGTACCCGTGTTACCTATCCCAGAGAAGCTGGGTGCATAGGGGTCAAGTGGTGTCGGAAACCCTCGTCGTTTTCAATGGCGTGATGCGAAGAAGTGCTGCTGCCGGGAAGATGAAAAGTGTCCAGTGGAATCCAAGCCTGGATCCGAGGTGAGAAGAACCTGAAAACAGAGGGGACAGAGTCTGGGTCACTTCAAGGTGGCCAGCACCGATGTCGGGTGCTTCAGGTGAGATGACGGGATGCTTGACTCTGCAGCCACGGGGACCAGGAGATGTCAACGATGACCAAAGTCCGGAGGTGAGCTGTCCCATGAAGGAGGTCGAGTGCTGGGGGGTCAGTGTCCGGATTGAACACCAACAAGCCTTGGCAACTGAAACCACGCGGGCAGAGGAAACAAGTCACGGTGAGGACCAGCAAGGATCTGGGGACTCTCCAAGCTATGGAGAGTCAGGGCACGTCTGGAGCAACCAGGAAAGCCCAAGGAAAGTCAAAGTTACCTTCACAGGGACCCACAGGCCAACAGACCAGGGATCGCGAAGGGACCTCAAGCTGAATCATGAAATACCAGCCCACGGAACACTCGTGAAGTGTAGGCCAGAAATCTTCAGTGCAATTACTGCTCGGGGTCAGGACTACACATAGCCCAAAGCACAGCCTCAGGGATTGCCAAAAAGCATATTCTGCTGCAAAAGTATACTGTGCACAGGGGTTCGGGTTGCACGGTCCCCACAAGGGATACTGGTCTCAGAATTTCTGAGAGGTCAGATCAACCTCAGGGACGCTCGGGAACCCACCTCCTGTGTTGCAGAAATCTTCGTAGTCCTCAAGAGCTTGGGAGATGCAAACCAGTCAGATGCATTTAGGTGCCTGCTGCTGCAGGGGAGTAACTCCTTTACTCCAAGGGAGATTCTTCAGTCATCCAGCGTAGAGTAGATCGTCGAAGGTACTTGGTTTCTGTAGCAGAGTTTAGTCCAGGTAAAATCTAAAGTCCTGTAGTCAGGGTTCCTACTTTATACCCAAGGAAGGGGTGGGACAAACTCTGGGGACCCACCTATGGGAGGGTCAGGACAGAGGGGTGGCTACACCCATGTCCTTTGTCCAGTTTCGCGCCAGAGCAGGAGCAAATGGCTCCTGCAACCGGTTTGAACTGGACTATGCACAGGGACACTAAATGTGCCCCCAGTGCAGACTTCAAACACTCTCAGAGTGCACCCACCCAGCCCCAATACACTAAATCCTGTCTGGGAGGTGGTCACACCTCCCTGTGACAGGAAACCTATTGTCAAGCCTTCCCCTGCTCGAGCTTGACTCAGCAGCAGGAGGGCAGACTCGTGTCTGTGGCTGGCAGCATCCATTTTGTGATGCCCAGGTCGAGAAAGCTGGTACCGGGTAGACCGGTGCCCCATAGTAGTGGTACTACAGGGGAGGAATCATTCTGGTGTGGAGGTATGATTCCAAGGTGTTTGACACCAAACACAACATGTTTCTAAGCAGCCGTTTTAAAGTTAGCATTTACCGCGAGGTTATAATGCACTTAAGTATATATGGTTGGCTGCATCACAGACAACCCCGGAGAATAGATTCCGAAGGCTGCAGAGGGGCTCTGCTCATGCAGGGACACCCTCTCACACAAAACCCAGCACCCTGCCTTCAGGATTGATAAGGCCTGCCATAGGGGTGACTGATAGGTTTATAGGTGTAGTGATTTAGAATAGATATAGGTGACCTATATCTAAGTAAGGGGTGCATGCACCTCCTTACACAGGTTGCAGTAGCAGACCTGTGGTGTCATTTTGAATGGCCTCTCAGGGGTGGCACAATACATGCTTCAGACCCTGGGAGGCCTCTGGGGTACCTATGCCCTGGGTACCTGGTGTACCATATACTAGGGACTTATAAGGGTACCCCAGTATCCAATCTGGATTGTACCTAAAGTACATGCAATCAATTTAGAGGAGAAAGCAGCTAGGTTGGGGTCCTGGATAGCAGGATCCCAGCCAGTCTAAGTCGAAAACAATGATACATCAGCAAAAAGTGGGGGTAACTATAAGAAGCAGATCCTACTCTCCTACAGGTAGTTCCTAAATTTAGGTGGAGAGCAGCTCCTATATAGAGCACCCTGCAACACCAGCGGCACTCTGAATCTGCTCACCTCAAATGTCTGTTTTTCTAGCAAACTTTTTAAGCATAGGATTAGCACAGTGCCATCCATGCCGAGATAGAAAGGGACAAAGCCTTTTGCCATTTATTCAGCAAAATCTTTAAGCATAGAATTAGCAAAGTGCTATACCTGCTGAGCTGTAAAATAACAATAGCCTTTTACCACTCCAGGCACAGTATTACAGCTTTGGATTGGTAAAATACCATCCAAGCCAACCTGAAATGCATAAAAGCAACCCCTGACACGTCTTTCGCTCTCATTAGAGCTCTTCAAAGAGGTATAGCTTTGTCCAGACACAAGGAAGCACCCATTATAAGTCAAAAAATACCCTTTCAGGCTTAGAGTGCCAAATTAATTATACAAAAAAGGAAGCAGGGAACTCTGGGTAGTTCCCTAATTTAGGTGGAGAGCAGCTCCTATATAGAGCATCCTGCAACACCAGTGACACTCTGAATTTGCTCATATATATATATATATACAGGACAAGATTTGTGTGCTATCCGGACCACATTTCCCACAATGCACAGTCTCATTCGAGCTTCCCATTGGTGGGTGTGCAATATGAAAATGGCGAAGTGGGTTCAGCGTTTCCACACACTGTCTCCGTTTAAGCCTCTGAAGAGAAGCATATGGAGCTTCGAAACGCGTCAGGCAATTCCATTACGGAGCAGCTTCTACAAGCGGATCCTCGTCCCTGCCTATCATCAACAAAGCTGCTGATCGAGTGCTACTCACCTGGTGGACAACCTTTGGAGCAGAATATATATATATATATATATATATATATATTGCCACAATATCCCTTTGACAGGGATTAGTCTCACGCACTCGCTGCTCCTTGTAGTAAACAACAAATAGGCACCAATCATCCAGTAGTAGTTCAAGGGTGTTTAATTTCCAAAAGCTGCCAACACACAACCCCAACGCGTTTCAGTCTCAGCCGAGACCTTGCTCACGGGGAACAACAGTCGATTGTTCCCCGTGAGCAAGGTCTCGGCTGAGACTGAAACGCGTTGGGGTTGTGTGTTGGCAGCTTTTGGAAATTAAACACCCTTGAACTACTACTGGATGATTGGTGCCTATTTGTTGTTTACTACAAGGAGCAGCGAGTGCGTGAGACTAATCCCTGTCAAAAGTGATATTGTGGCAATATTCGGAACGGCTTGGTCCTGCCGTACTCTACACGCACCACCAGAGAGGCGCCCAACAGTCAGAAAATGGGACTATGCAGAAAGGAATATATATATATAAATATATATACATATATATATATATTTCCTCTCAGCCTCCATGCAAAAACGCCCTCCAATTCACCACACGTCCCGAGGGCGAGCAGAAGAACAGCACGGACAAATCCTTTGCGACGAGGAAATTTATTTATTTTTTGGGGTTAAATAAGCCTCCATTCATCACGGGGCCATAAACAGCAAAGTGCAGAGGTGCATACAAACAAAGATGACCTACGCGTTTCGGCTTGCGCCTTCTACTGGGTCATAGAGTGAAGTCAAGAGTGTCAATTTAAAGGGAAAACACTACCCTTTCCCCACCACCAATTAAAAACAACATCAGTTTTAAAGGGGACACAACCTAAAAAATGTCTCAGTTGGTTCATATTGGTCACAAAAGAGAGTATATATATATATATGTGTGTGTGTGTGTGTGTGTGTGTGTATGTTCAAGCACAAAGCAATAATCCAAGGCACTCCTCAAGGTAAAAAATCAGGTCGAATCACAATGTCAACGACAACACGTTTCAGCCTTCCAGCCTTTCTCAAGTGTTAGTTTCATACACTTTAGAAAATAAATAGTGTAAACCAATCAGCAACCTAAAAGAACTTAGTAAACAGACTATGTTACAAGAAGAAGCAAACAATGACATCGACAGAGATGTAAAATACAGGTTCCTCTATACCGTGCTTTAAGCAAAATTTCATTAGTAAATAAAACCATAATGGCATGTGATTATAATATATCACTCATTTGTATGGATTATCGCATTAAGTTATATGAAGCATGCAATAATACAGGTATTTTGCACAATAACATGATTTGCATCATTTAAACAGTATTGACAGTGTGGCATGTTCCAGTCTGTACATATTTTTGAGCATAATTATTATTGACATTTTCTAACCGAGCCCATGTCTTTAACGAGAACTCTTCACTTTGTGATTGCTGCATCAGATTGTTAATAATAGTCAGCCCCATTGTTGAATATAATTACTGCACGCCTTGTAGGGAGCTCATTTAAAATGAGCAAGAATACCCGTGCATGTACCTTGATTGAGCATGATCACTGAGGCCCCTGATCGTGAAGGGTGACTTTCTATATTTGAATGTTTGAAGGCATATTTATGGGAAAACCCAACACATTGGCCGTTAATTATACTGCCTAGAGTATGCAACACACCATGTATATACTTTTGATAATTGCTATGACCAATCACCTCATGACAATACTGTAACGGTTGGGGCAGACATAATAAAGCCCAAGTGGGCAGGTGAGATCTGGTTGTAGATGTCCTATACAGATCTATATACAAAATCCCATGCAGTGTATGGTGATGCTCAGCCTGCGGGACATGTTAAAACATGGGTGAGCGCCTAACATAAATAAAACAGTGAAAATTAAGGATTAAATGTGGCAAGAGAGATGAAGATTCGAGGCAAGTATAGTACATGCAATACCTGAGGCAACCATATACCTATTGGGATTCCCTATGTGGGGTGAGGTATAGTGGACAGGATAATGGGTACAAGGAAGTCAGTTCTTCATCCATATTTAGTCCACGTGGGATCTTGGTGTCCAGATCATTTACTCGATGTGACTCCATGATGCACAATGACTTCTCTCTGTCTCTCCCTCTGGTGGGCTTGTCAACCCTGTCTGTTAATACCAAAAGATTTGAGGAGATCTGCGTTACTCTGATGTTTCAAATGAAAGTGTCTAACAGCGGGGTACATTTAATCATTTTTTTGTATAGCACAGAGGTGTTTTAGAATTCTCTTCTCGACAGGGAAAGTAGTGATCCCCACATACCATATTTTCCATGGGTATTCCAATACATATATGCAGTAATCCAATGTACATGTGATGAAGCATGCACTTTTTCTCTCTTTCCCATTGGGTAGCTGGTAGGGATTGCGATTATTACTGTGCCTGCAGGCCTTACAACTGCTACACATAAAAAAACCTTGCACTTTTCAGCCATCCCTCTTGATTGGATCTCTGGAAGTGGCTAGGTGTGTGTCCCTGAATGATCTGGCTCTTCTATAGGTGGTACCGGCATGTGGACCAACCATAGATTTCAGTATCGGGTCTGCTTTTAGGATTCCACAATGTTTATTCATCCGTTTTTTAAGGTCACCTGACATGTTATTAAAATCAGTCATAAATCTTATTGTGGGTGTTTTTTTCTGTTTTCTTCTTTTTCTTATGAAAAGGAGGTTCTCCCTTTGAGGGATGCCAACCTTTCGTTGGTTAATTTGAGTACTTTATTAGGGTACCCTCTCTTGGAACCGGTACATCATCTTACCACTCTCAGTATTATATGTTTCTTATATGTCAATAGCTCTGCAGGTAATGCTAAATAAAATAAAATTCTAATTAGAATGGGGTCATTCAGAGTTTTTAATCGTTAAAGCACCTTCAAGTGCATTTATACATACATCATGTTTAAAACATACCTAGACGTCTGACAACTCTTCTCCTTGCACTTATGAATATTGGCAGCATCCTGCAAAATATCAACTAACACAAAACAGTAATGTAAGATGCAAACATTGTCAGTCATGCAATTATTAACCCTGGGCGGTGAACTCCGCTCCGCTAGCGGAGATTGCGGAGTTTTCCGCACTCCGTGTTACTTGGAGCTTGTGGAGTTCCGAAAAAGTCACGGAGCGGAGTTTTTTTCCTCGCTCACGCTCGTCAGCATCAAGTTGGCGAGTGCGAGCGAGGAAAATCCACCTCCCAGCGAGATTTCTCAACGTGGGCGGTCAGATTTCTCATTGTGAGTGGTCGCATGTGCTTGCGACCACTCGCGTTGAGAAATCGTCCGTTCGCATTGAGAAAGCTGCCGCTCGGGTAAAAAATCCACTCGAGCGGCAGAAAGGAAGCAGCGCCCGCTTGCACTGTGCATGGTGCCATTCGCGATGATTGCACAGTGCGGACAAACACCCGGCATTGAAAATCACCGCGAACGGCTTTAATCTAATGCACTCCGCTGCTTGTGGAGCTTCGCGTAGCGCGGCGGAGTTTTTTTTGCACTTTCAGAACTCCAGGAACTCCGCCCAGGCTTAGCAATTATTTGACAGGATTCCTAATTTCTTAAGAGTCTTATTTTCACCATAAACACAAAACAATAAAAACATTTCTTTAAACCAAATACTTTGGACTCATGTTGTGTACCCTCTTTTACTATCCATTGTTTCATGGGGCAAATGATGTTCATAAAATGTAGAGAGCTCTAAAGTCTTCAAGAAATAAATTAAATATCACCAAGTCTTACTGTTGATTATAGCGCTAAGCGCGTTACCGGCAAGTTTCTGGTGAGTTTTTTATAAGTGGTTGATTTCTTTTGTTATATGAAATCCTTGGAATGAAGACTATGAGGAAAAACACTAAATTCACTGCCGAACTCGCCGCTATCGCAGAAATCACCGACGGAGCAATGAGGAACCGAAGTGTGCGTGAAGGAACAAGGGAAGTCCAGCGGAGACATGAAGCACGCCAAAGACTGAAGCAGGTGAGGACCCGAGCGCAGATGCACCGTCAGGAAGCTGCAGCCGAAAAGACTAGAATGGCAAGCAGCTTCGTGAGGATGGTGCACGTCTTATAGACACAGCGTACCGCCCTCATCGTTGTCGAGGACCCCGTGCCCTAAATGTGTGCGTAGGCAGGAGTCACTCTCCAGCAGGCACAACACAGATGTCTAAATACTCTAGGCTTGTATCGCTGATCTTGTGACTAAATGTAAAATTGAGATTGTTGACTGGTAACACGTTCACAAATTCAGTTGCCAATTCCTCATCACCATCCCATATGATAAATAACTCAATGTATCTCCTCCACCTGACGATATGGGAGTTGTATGCTTCGTGTTCCTCTGTCCAGACCACTTGCTTCTCCCACCAGCTGAGGAACAAGTTTGCAAAGCTGAGGGCAAAACAGATGCCCATCGCAGTCCCGGATACTTGACGATAATAGACCTTGTCAAAGCAGAAGTCGTTTTGATTGAGACAAGGACATCATCTTGCTCAGCATGAGAGAATAAACAAGGGACTTTATAGATCTACTTCTCAAGAAAGAGATGCAAGCATATATTCCTTGCTGCTGGTCAATGCAAGTATATAGGGAGTTGACAGCTA
This sequence comes from Calotriton arnoldi, assembly GCA_963921515.1. NCBI lineage: Eukaryota > Metazoa > Chordata > Amphibia > Caudata > Salamandridae > Calotriton > Calotriton arnoldi. The sequence goes on from CAWUFW010002818.1 coordinate 96,217, forward strand.
GGGTCATCATCAAGTATTTTTTTCCCAGTAAATACCATGAATTTTGGTTTAAAAGTCTGTGGTATCCCGGCAATAGGATGGTAGAGCCAGAACGTGGGGGATCAGAAAGTGGTTCAGGTACGTTGCTGTGGGTTCCAGCAGACCCCCGTTGGCCAAAACTAAAGGTCTTCCCAGGGGTTTTGCAGAATGTTTGTGCACTTTAGGCAGGAAGTATATTGTGGGTACTCTTAGGATAGTCAACCTTCAAAAAACGAAATTCATCCTCATCAATAATTTCCTTATCTAGCCACACATTCAATAGACCAAAGTAGTCAATAATAGATTTTTTGTACCCAGCCTGGTTGATCATCACATAACAATTGTTAACCCTCAGTTGCCTATATGCCTCTTCACAATATTGTTCGATGTTTAAAATAACAATGTTCCTCCCTTTGTCCAAGGGCTTTATCAGAATGTTTTGTCATTGTCCAATATGTCTATTGCCTGTTTCTGGTCTTTAGTCAAACTGTAACTGCCAGAGTATTTTTGATCCCTCAATTTTTGTAGCTCCATGATCATAGTCTCCTTAAAAGAAATCAATGGCATCATGCAGCGTATTGAGATTGGTGCGGCCTTTGGGTTTGAAATGACTGAATGATGAGCTGTCAGTGTCGAAACCCATCTCTATCAAAATGTCCCTGATTGCCAGATCATCCTCATCATCATGTTCTAGGATTTCCCAAAATTTGTGTTCATGTGCCAGGGAGCCTTATGAGTTTCTCGTAATATGATAATAACTGTTTCCTCTGTTGGTGTCCAATCCATTTATGGATATCAACTGGGTGATATAAGTTATGCCGAAATTGCCCGCTCCTGTGTCTGTCTGAGTAACATCCTCCATTTTGGGAGATTTGATAATTTTATGTAGTTTCATAAGTTTTAGTTTGCGACAGAACAGGAAGAGATCAATTCTGCATTGCGCGTTGTTGACGTTAGCTTTGAGGCAGAATGTAAGTCCCAATTCTAATACATTCCTCTCTTCATTGGCTAAAGCTCTACTGGATAAGTTAATGATAATGATAATGATTTCTTCTCTTGGATTTTTGCTATGGCCTTTGTCCAGGAGCCACCTCCCCTTGTCTTGTTTTCCTCGACCACTGCCGGCACCTCTTTCGCTGCCTCTTGGTTTGTCTCGTCTTTGTGGCTCTAGATTTTGTTTGAGCAGTTTGAACTCCTCTAAAAAAGTAGTTGGAGTGGTGGTGCCTATTAGGGTCCCTGGGGCTTCGTCAGCCAATGAGTTTACAGCAGTGCTAGATGTTGCTGAAGACACCTCCTGGCGTGTGTCTGATCGTACTATCCTAAGTTGTTGTAGGGGGTACCTCAAATCCCTTGGCAAAGGTTAGGATTCGCCCTTCAGCGTAGTCCCTCTTATCTCTGAGAAACGTTCTTATTTTTTTATTCTTGATTTCGTCCTCGTATAGCTTGAGCCTCTTGCCTAGGGTGGTCAGAAATTTCTTTACACTTTTGTCCTCCTTGTGTTGACAATCTCGGCCCTTAGTTGAGCCAGTTCTGCCCTGGTTGTCTCCAAATATCTCCTGGCATATTTTATCAAGATTTCAAGCATGCCCTTGCACGTTTTTGCCATATATTGAGCCCAGTCTTTGAGAAGCTCTGAGTGTGGCTTTCATAGGTTGGTATAATTGTAATTCTCAAGTCTCGAGGTACACTGTCTACCTCGATGGAATTCTGGAGTGAAGAGCCTTCCCACCACTTGTTGACTTCACGTTTCGATAATTTCTCAAATAATGCCAGTTTCTGCTTGATGGTTTTCGTACAATTATACCAATCTATGAAAAGCCCCACCCAGAGCTTCTCAAATAGTGCTATATATTTAGCATTATCATCTGAAACCTATCCACATTGAATAATAAACAATTTCAGATACAAGTGTATATAAAATGGATAACACATGGGTTGTAATAGCAGTTTTTTTTTTTTGTACCTGTCATATTCAGTGCCACACGTAAAGCGTCAGGGAGACGTATATCTAAATGTATTGTCCTGAAGAAGGTGGTTAAATACTTTTTGATCCACTGAAACCTGTTGACGTATGTTCTATGCAGATTCCGTCCAATAGCGAGGGACTATAGATGAAAAATATCTGTTTCGTCACGGTTCATGTTTAATATTATAAAACGTATCAGCAATAACAGCAGATATATTAGTACTGTTTTGTGTTGTTCTTCCATTTGTTTTTATATTAAAAAAAATGTTTTTGTATATCAGTGGGGATTTACTTTGCGCCGGATTTGGGTGTGGAAGCAGTGTATTGCTTTTTAAATTATTGGATGTGTTATCCATTTTATAAACAGTGATAACTGAAATTGGTCATTATTCAATGTGGATATGTTTTGGATGATAATACTGAATATATGACATTAAAACTCTGTGTAATTTTTAGACCATGGTGGTACTTGTACTGAGTTAGAGTGTCTGGTTTGAAAACGCATGTGGTATAATACAGCAGTGTGATTGATTGTATAAACCTGTGGTGCGAGACTGAGATTCTCCAATGGGAGCCTTTTTCTTCACTGTTTTTGCGGTGCTCTGACCCCTTGGTTTGAGGGCCCCCTCTCATTCTCTGACTGATGGAGAGCAGTGGTGCAGAGAAGAGTGGCATAGACTGGAGCGGCGTAGAATGGTGCAGAGTAGAGTGCAATGGAGTGGAGTGCAGTGGTGTAGAGTAAAGTGGTGCACAGTACAGTAGAGAGGGATAGAGAGAAGTGTGGCTCAATGGTTAGAGCGGCAGACCCTGATGCAGAGATCTGGCCCGGGACCAGGGTTCAATTCCCGCCTCGGCGGGTCTTGGGCTCAACTTCCTCGGACCTGATAATTCTCGCCTCGGTGCCTATTCTATTCATGGGTCCCACTCTGCAACTCTGGGCAATAGCTTGCTTAATCTCCACAACAGCCCCACCAGCGCTGGGATGCCTGGCTTCACCTTGGGGGTGCCCAGGAGTGGACATTTCACAGGGAAAAGCCAGGAAGGGTTCCACAGCGGTATGCGTTCAGCGCCAGGATGCCTCAGGGTAGCAGTGCGCTTTACAAGTACAAATTCATTTCATTTCATTTCATAGAGTAGAATGGTGCAGACCAGAGTGCAGTGGCATACAGTGCCACTGCAAACAGTGCCATGGTGCAGAGTATAGTAGAGTGGTGTACAGTACGGTGGTGTAGAGTAGAGTGGTACAGAGAAGACCAGAGTATCACAGAGTGCAGTGGCATAGAGTAGAGTGGTGAAGTGTGTTGTAAAATTCGCCCTCTACTCGCCTCTCTAAATTTTTCTTTAAACATTTCAAAGTGCTGCAGTACTTTCTCAATACTTTCGAGGAAGTACTGCAGTACTACGTAAACTTTCCCAAAAAATATACATATCAATAAAAATGCTCTCTATCTCTACAGAGTTTGCTAAACTGACTCTTATCTCCCTATTAGGGCTTCTATTAACCAACAGTATTGCGCTTCATCATCACCATGTACCGCAGTATACCACGAAGGTACTACAGTATACCGCGGCCCAATATAGCATTAAGATTTTGTCCCTTATATCTTAAAAACCAGTGAACCAATTCAGATTAAAAAACTATATTTCTGCCAAATTTCATGCAAATACGTTCAGCTAGTTTGTCGCTATATCCGTCTACAGAGTGTATCGAAAAAGCATTGGTGGAAAAATGTGTTTTGGGACCCCCCTTTTTTCTTTGCACCCCCTTAACTAATCACCACAAAACTTTGCACCATCAGCCAATGTAGAAAAGGGAATAGGTCTGAAATGTTTACTGTAGATTCGTCAAATGGAGGCAAAGTTATTACCAATTAAAAATCTGAGGAATGCCTATCACCCGGAATCCTAACTATAACTACAGAGTGTCTACTGCCACTCTGTAAAAAAAAAAATATATATGTGTATATTCTTCACCATTATTTCTTTGCCTTTTTCATTCAAGATATGTAAAATGGAAAACTTGGTGTGCTTAAATATGTGGATTGGCACTTTAGATATGCTCATATATATATTAAAAAATAGGGTTTGTCTCGATTTGTAAATAAAGTTTTATTGAGGTGTAGTTCGGAGCATTTGCTCCTTTAAATGGGCACTCTGCACACACATCTCTATGGCCATGTTGAAGGCTATGGCTGAAACGCGTAGGCCATTTCACGCTGCTGCTGCATATGGTGAAATGAGCAAATAAACCTGTTCCAGGAAGCTGTTTGTAGGTGCCATGTCCTGTTATTGAGCGCCGAATGGATATGCTGTTCAAGAATTCGAGCGGTCATTGAACAGACTGAGATGCATGTATATATATATTCACTGAAAAAAACCACAGGTTTCAAGGACGTTATAGTTAGTCTGACATTTCACCCGTACAAAACCAGAGAAATTCAGCTGTTATAGTTAGCTGAGCTAACTATAACTTACGCCCCCACAATGCACTGCTGATGACGTCACATATTACATCACTCATGACATGGTCAGTGACATCACTGATGACATCACTGATGGCATCTCAAATTACATCAATGATGACATCATCCACTTAATCTCTGATGCACCTACTCACACCCTAATATAACCTTTCATACACCCATTCTAAAATACAGACCACCATTCTCGAAACCATAGACACACCAATACCAGTTAGTACATACCAACTCACTGATTCCTAGGTCTACACACACATCCACTCACTCACCCATACAGTCACTCATACATGCAGTCACTCATCAATACAGCCACTATTATATGCACTGATACACCCATACAGACATTCACACACCACCACTCACCCATAGTTACTCACACACCTAGTCAGTCACCCAAAGAGTCAATCACAATGCCATTTACTCACCTATACAGTTATACACACACCACCTCACTTATTCATATAGATACTAACACATACTTTCTCTCTTATACAATCACTGACACAAGCACACAGTCATCCATACATCCACTCTCACAATCACTCACTCTCACATACAGTCACTTATGTACTCCAACACTCACATATACTGCCATTGACATATGCAGTTACTCACACATATACCACTGAGACATCCATTCACTCACCAACACAGCCATATAAACACTCACTCACCTATACAGCACCTCGCAGATGCACTCATGAACCCATACACCCAGTAAATCACCCACTCACACATCCATGCAGGTAGTCACACAACACACAGACACTCAGGCACACATACAGGTACTCAGACAACCAATCAATAACCTATATAGACACTCATGTACCTATTCACCAACCCATGCAGCCACTTACACACCAACTAACAGACTGATACAGACATTCACACAGATTAGTCACTCACCCATACATTCACCCAGACACGTATAATCACTTACTTATACAGTCAGTCACATACTGACTGAATCATCATATATATATATCACATTCTTAAACTTTTAGAAACACTCACAGTCACTGGATGATGTCATCAGTGATGTCATCAGTGATGTCATTTGAGATGTCATTTGAGATGTCATCAGTGATGTCATCAGTGATGTCACTGACCATGTCATGAGTGATGTAATATGTGATGTCATCAGCAGTGCATTGCGGGGGCGTGAGTTATAGTTAGCTAACGGCTGAATTTCTCTGGTTTTGTATGAGTGAAATGTCAGACTAACTTTAATGTCCCTGAAACCTGTGTTTTTTTCAGTGAATATCTAAGGTTTTTTAATGCTAATTTCTAACTATAACGTCCCTGAAAACTGTGTTTTTTTCAGTGAATTTTATATATATGCATTCAATCTCCTCTCACTCTTACAAAGAAGGAATCAGCACTCAGGTTGTAGTTTGGAAGTATTTAATCTGGAAAAGACGCGATCCACGCGTTTCGGCTCGTCCGAACCTTGATAACGATACAAGACATCATTGTAGCTTCCTTATTTAAATGTACAAATGCCTCTAGTTGCCAACATTAACAAAGGACTACATATTACATTAATCCAAAAAGCTGGCGGCAATATTGGCCTGGTTACGATGTGAAAATTCATACAATAAAGAAAAGAAAACAAGTGTTAATATGCACACAATGTCATTTCAGGATATCTTGCCCGTGACCGCCGTACCTGTATGTTCGTCAACGTGACATAATAAACATACTTACGATTGCAAACATCAACATAAAAAATGGACTAGTCATTACTTTAAACTGAAAGGCTATCGGCCATATTGATCTGGGCACTTTGCGTATTATATTGGTTCTTACACGAAAGAAAAGAAAAAAAGGGGTGTTAATATGCACACACGATATCCCTAAATAAAGTTCTAGCGATTATAGTTCCATTCCATTCATAGCTCATTTGAGATGTCATGAGTGATGTCACTGACCATGTCATGAATAATGGAATGTCTGAGGTCATAAGCAGTGCATTGCGGGGGCGTAAGTTATAGTTAGCTCAGGTAACTATAACTGCTGAATTTCACTGGTTTTGTACGAGTGAAATCTGAGTCTAACTATAACATCCCTGAAATCTTTGGTTTTTTCAGCAAATTTCTAGGTTTTTTTAAACATTAAGTAAGATGCCTATCACAATGGATGGTGGGGGATTGGAAGCAGGGCCTGGCATTGTGCTGCCCCCACCTAAGCTTGCTGCTCCTGCCTCCCCTCCTCTGCTTTGCCATCCATTGTCCAAGTCCATGCCCCTGCTCCCTCATTACAGCTCTGCGTGGCTGTTGTTCTGCCACTGGCCATCCTGCCTTCGCTGAACAATTAGCTTGCTGCCCCATCCACTTCCTCCCTATCCTCTGTTGTCTGAATCCATGCACTAGCCTCCTCCCTCCTGCCATGCATGGTCTGATGTGCTGCCACTGCTCTCCATTTAGCATGATGCCCCAGTCCACTCCTCCTGCCCTCCATTGCCCAATTCTATGCCCCATCATTGACCTCCTGCTTAGCCTCTGTGCTTAGCTTGCTGCCCCTACTCTCCTTCCCCCTGCCCTCCAATGTCTGTGTGCATGCCCCTGCTCCATCCTTTTTGCCCACCATGTTCCATGGACCTGCCCCTCCTATCTACTCTGAGTGTTCTGTTGAGCTGCCACTCCCCTCCCACCTGCCTAGCATTGTCAGATGACTGTAACCTGTCCCTGCCACCTCCACCCTGCTTGTCCACGTTCCATGCCCCTATCCCCTTCCTCCTGTCCTCCTTGGTCCATTTTCCTGCCACACCCTTCTGCCCTCCCTGGTCTGTTGTGCTGCAACTGCTCCTCCTGCCTGCCCAGCATGGTCTGTTGTGAGGCCCCTTCTCCTGAACTCTCTTGTCTGTGCCTAGCTCCTACCCCTCCCTTCTATCCTCCATGGTCCTTTGTGCATGCCCCTGCCCCCTCCTTCTTGCCCATCATGGCCATTGTGCTGCAACTAACCCTCCCGCTTGCCATGCATAGTCTTCTGTGCTGCCACGGCCCCTCCCACCTTCCATGTGTGGTCAGCTAGCTGCCCCTGACCCCCTCCCTCCTTCCCTCCATGGTCTGTGTGTATGCCATTATAGTCTCACTGTTGCCCTCCAAGGTGTGTTGTGCTTCTAGTGCCCATCCTGCCTGACCTCCATGGTCAGCTTGCTGCTCCTGGCCTGCCCCCTTGCCCTCTGCCCTCTGTTTTCCAGGTTCAGACCCCTATTCCCTCCCTCCTGGCTCGTCTGTTCCATTGTAATGCCCCTGATCCCTCCCTCCTGCCCTTTATGGTCCGTTATGCTGCAGCTTTCTCTCCTATCTGTCCATTACGGTCAGCTTGCTGCCATTGCCTCTTTCCCCTCTGTTCTCTGTTGTCCATGTGCATGGTCCTGTCCCCTCCCTATTGCTCTCCATGGATTGTTGTGCTGCACTGCTGTCCCGCATGTCCTGTGTGGTGTATTGTGCTGCTTCAAACCCTGATGCCTGCCCTGTAAGGTCAGTTTGGTGCACCTGTCCATGTCCTTCCTGTCCTCTGTTATCCAAGTCCATGTCCCTACCCCAATTCCTCCTGCCTTGCATGATCCAATGTACCATACTTGCTAACATTTTGAATTTGGTAAGAGGGAGATTTTGAAAAAAAAACTGGGGAATTGATTTTCCTCATTGACTTACATTGAAAAAGAGGAGATTGTAGACAGGAGACAGATAAAATAAAGTCCATTTGGACTTAAAAACATTGGGCGTTTCCTGGCTGAATCGGGTCTGTTGGCATATATGGTTGTACTACCACTGCCTCTTTCTTCTGCCCACAATGGTCTATTATATTGCCACAGCCTCTCTTGCCTGTCCTGCATTGTTGGTTTGTTGCCCCTGCCCCCCTTCCTTTCCACTGCCCTCCATAGTCTGTTGTGCTGCCACTGCCCTTCCTGCCTGCCCAGTGTGGTCAAATTATTGCCTCTGCACCCTCCTACCTGCCTTCAATTTTCCGAGTCCGTGCCCCTGACCTCTGCCTGTCAACAGTATCCTAATGAACAACTAGATTGCTAACATTCTATATTTATTACAAAAAGTGCGGCACGCCTGACGTCATCTTGATGTAATCAAAACTGTAATACCTAAAGCATTTCCTTTAGAAATTATACAATTGAGAGGGTCTTATCTGCATCGAAATTATGGTTAGTGCTCTAAAAAACTTAAATGACGACATATTTTCTGAGTTCTCAAATAGCGACAAAGCACTATTAAATTATTTGTTATCTTTATGATTTTTTATCCAGTTGACCACTTGATTAAATGTTGCACTTAGGGGAGAGGATGTGGTGTTACTTCCAGAGCTGCAGACTTTGCAACTGGGGAACCAGGTTGGAGTTTCTGCTTCAGCTCGATATTCTGTGATTCTGGTCAAATCACTTAATCTCCCCATGCCTACAACCAAAATGAATTTGTCCTTGTGTGATGTAACCATTGCTCATGTAAAGCACTCCAATACCTGACCAGTCTGCACTATATAAATCTGGAAAAAAACAAAAAATAAAAATTGTTTTCCACACTTCTGTCTTTGGGCTATACATGGGCTACATCTGGGTGATATTTGTGCTACATTTGGGCAATTCAATAAACTTTATTCAATCTGATTTAGAAACATAGATCATAAAAGTGTACATAAAAACAGTAAATCCTCTTTCTTAATACAATACAATGAGAATTAATTAAAACCAGTAGGTAAAAACGGGTGTTACAAAGCCCGGCTCAGAGAAACTTCAGTTTAACAGAATAGTAAAGTTCAATGTTTCGCAAGATCAATCTCAAGTATTTCGTGCAAAATACGCAATAAGGGGTCCAAGTAAGATGCAACGCTCAATACCTGACCTGTCTGCACTATACAAAAAAAATAAAAAGTGTTTTGCACACTTCTGTCAGTGGGCTATACGTGGGCTACATCTGGGTGATATTTGTTCTACATTTTGGCTCTTTTTTCTCTGGTGGCCATCTTGGGAGACTTATTTGTTATGAAGTTTCCTAATTTCCGCATTTACTGCAGTCTCCTCAGTAGGAAATGCTTTCAGTTTTTTACTTTGATTCCATCAAGAAGGCATTCAGATGTGTCATGCATTTGCCATAAATTCAGAATGTTAGCACTCTACTTGCTCATTAGATCACTGTAGTAAAGCTACTGCTCACCAGGGAGTTAACTGGAAGTCTGCTGCTGGTATTAAAAGTGCATGTTTCAGTCTGCATGTCAGAATTTTTTAATAAAATAGAAGAGGATTTGAGAAGTCACTCAAAATGTGCCCTAATTTTTCTTTCTGCAGCACTAATTATAATTTCTGTGGCACAACGAACCCCCTCATTTTGTTCCTTTTTAAATTAAATGTTTTTAGTGTTATCAGTTTATTCCAATCAAGATGGCTTCAGGTGTGCCATACTTTTGTCATAAGTAAGACTGTTAGCGCTCTAGATGTTCTTTAGAACACTCTGGGAAGCTGCAGTAGAACACAAAGGAATCAACTGACAGTCTCTGCCCTTGTTGGATGTACATGTTTTACTGAGAATGTCTGACTTCATTCTCACATGACTGAGAAAGATAATGTGAATTTACAGAAAATATGCTCTCATTTCAGCTTCTGGAGCACCTTCCAAACCTCTATGGTAAAAGCATGAGAAAATAGTTTTCTCTCAAACATGATTCATGATATCCCAGTAGAAGGCTTTTTCACAGGGTAAAATCACCTTATAACACACCACAATTCCTAAAATTAGTATGGTACCATCAACAAATGATTTATAATGTAACTAAAGTCTGTTATCACGCTTTATACGTTCTCCTTTTGGTGACCTTCAAAACCTTCCATTCACTACAATGCATTTTAGTGGGGTGCTATCATGTATATTGGTCCCAAGATGGCTGCCAACATTTCTTGGATGAAGTGCTGACAGCCAATCAGATCTCACGATGAGATGTGTGGGTAGGCTCCGCCCCGATATTGATATTTATTTTTCCTTTAATATTTCAAAAACTACTGAACGGATTTACACCATTTAAAGCAAAGGGTGCACTGTGGACCAAGAGCTACCTTTCTGCCAAATTTGGTGTAATTCCGTTCAGCAGTTCGGGCTGTAGCCGCGACAAACGCTTCCTATGGAAATTAACATGGAGAAAACATGTTTTGGGACCCCCTTTTTTTTTCGGCCCTCGCTTAACAAATCACCCCAAAACGTTCAAGATAGGAGCTGACCGGAGCGCCCCATTAGTTTTGAGAATCTCGGCGCCAAAGATATTGGCAAAGAAAAAACGCTTTTCCTATGGAAACAAAGTCCTAACTATAACTACCTACTGGCGACTGCCAGTAGGTAATATATATATATATATATATATATATATATATATATATATATATATATATATATATATATATATATATATATATATATATATATATTCATTCGCAATGATCTCGCGCTGCCAGAGCGCAAGAAAGGTCGCACACAGGATTTCAATTTAGGAGTAAAGTATTTATTGACTTGACGCGTTTCGACAGCACGGTCTTTGTCAAAAAGTCATAGTTAGTTATAGTTAGGACCTAGTATCCATAGGAAACTCGTTTTTTGTTTTCTCAATATCTTTGGCGCCGGTTGACGAATCTTCGCGAAATTTTCAAAACTCGTAGCCCGCTCCGGTCAGCTCCTGTCTTGAAAGTTTTGGGGTGATTCGGCAAGCGGGGGCCGAGAAAAAAGGGGGTCCCAAAACGTGTTTTCTCCATGTTAATTCCCATAGGAAACTTTAGACACGGCTACAGCTCGAACTGCTGAACGGAATTACACCAAATTTGGCAAAAAGGTAGCCCTTGTTTCAGAAAGAGACCTTTTTTTTTAAATGGAGTAAATCCGTTCAGTAGTTCCTGAGAAATTAAAAAAATAGAGGTCGGAAAATCAATTTCCCATAGGAAACTTTAGACACGGTTACAGCTGAAACTGCTGAACGGAATTACACCAAATTTGGCAAAAAGGTAGCCCTTGGTTCAGAAAGAGAACTTTCTTTAAATGGTGTAAATCCGTTCAGTAGTTGCTGAGAAAATAAAAAAATAAAAGTTTCAATATATAGAGGCGCAGTGGATCCGCGCACCCTCCCGACCACGAGCTTTATTCTAATTGGCTGTCAACACTCCAAACCAGGAAGTGTTGGCAGCCATCTTGTGCCTCGGTAACCGAGGCACAAGAAAACAGGGAAAGAAAGGTGAAAAAAAGAAAAGGGGCAGGGTAGAAACACCCTGACCCCTAGGCCTGCTCAGGGGTCCCACAAGGACCCCAGGGCCAAAAAAGCATTTTTAATTAAAAAATCGGCGAGATTCGTGCACCCAGCGCGAATTTCGGCCGAAAAAAAAAAAAGCGCGGGCTCCCGCGCTTCGTTATTATTTAGCCCCCGGGTGGGCCAAGTCCTGGGGGCATTCAATAATGTAATTGCGGGGGCCCAGGGAGGCTCCCGCAGCCCCGGAGACCGCCACCCCCGGGGCTTTCCATAAACATTTGCGGGGGCACACAGCCCCCCGCAGCCCCGGGGACCGCCACCCCCGGGCTTCTTATTTTAATGTGTGGGGCCTCCAAGGCCCCCAAGCCCCGGGACCGCCACCCCTGGGGCTTTTATTAATTATAATCATGGGGGCACACGGCCCCCCGCTGCCCCGGGGACCGCCACCCCCAGGGCTTTTTTAAAAAAACATAGACCTGTGTGGGGGCTCGAGCCCCCCACATGCCCCGGGACCGCCACCTCCCCGGGCACTAATATTCAAATTCGGGGTCCGTAACGGACCCCCGAGCCCCGAGGACCACCACCTCCCTGTGCAATAGGTGGGAGGGGGGCCGCGCGGCCCCCCTCCTGGGGCCTGTGATGGCCCTGGGGACCGCCACCCCCCAGGGCCGGCTCCTGCAGTGTCCCGGGGTGCCCACCCACGGGACACTGCTGTTTGCAATGACAGGGCAGGAGCCGCGCGGCTCCCGCCCTATCATTGCAAACTGCTTTGCTTCATTGAAGCGAGAGCAGGGAAACCTGCTCTCGCTTCAATGAAGCAAAGCAGATTGCTTTTTCACAAGGGGAGGTGCATGTTAGCAGCTCCCCATGTGGAAAAGCAATGCCGGCTCCCGCAGGACACGGGGAGCCGGCGGGACCGTGGGGGCATTGGGGCTCCCCCCACGGTCCCCAACGGATATGGCCTTGCCCGGGGGATGGGTTCCCCGGGGCTAGAAGTGGTTCGGGAGGTGGGCCACATGGCCCCCCCTCCCCCCCCCCAAAAAAGAAAAACAAATAAAGACCGGCCCCTGGGGATGGGGTCCCCGGGGCCAATAGAGGCCTCAGGAGGGGGCCACGCAGCCCCCTCCATAAAAAAAATATATATTTGGCCATGCCCCGGGGAAGGGGTCCCCGGGGTCGGAGTTGGCCACGGGAGGGGCCCACGCGGCCCCTTCCCGTTAATATATATATATTTTTTTAAATGGGGGCAGGCCCTGGGGGATGGGGTCCCCAGGGCCCAAAAAAAGTAAAAAGTAGGGGGGCCACACAGCCCCCCTTCCAAAAAAAATAATTTAAAAAAAACGCGATCGTGCCGGAGGCCCCGCCCCCTCCCAGCAACACTCTGCAAACGCGCTCTGTGGTGCGTTTTAAGTTGGGGAATTAATTCCCCTTCAATACTGGGGGTCCCTGGGGGCCAACTAGCCCACCAGGTACCTCCAGTAAGCGCCACAGGGCTGCGTTGCAGAGAGTTGGTCCAGGCCACGCCCCATTTTACACCTCTCTGCAACGCAGCTCTGTGGCACTTACTGGAGGTACCTGGTGGGCTAGTTGGACCCCAGGGACCCTCAGGATTCAAGGGGACTTTATCCCCCAACTTAAAACGCGCCACGGGCGCGTTTACACAGTGGTGAAGGGAGGGGGCGGGGCCTGAGGTGATATGTGTGCAAACACGCCCTGTGGTGCATTTTAAGTTGGGGAATTAATTTCCCTTCAATCCTGAGGGCCCCTGGGGGCCAACTAGCCCACCAGGTACCTCCAGTAAGCGCCACAGGCCTGCATTGCAGAGAGGTGGTCCAGGCCACGCCCCTTTTTACACCTCTCTGCAACGCAGCTCTGTGGCGCTTACTGATTCAAGGGGACTTTATCCCCCAACTTAAAACGCACCACAGGGCGCGTTTGCACAGTGGTGAAGGGAGGGGGTGGGACCTGAGGTGACATGTGTGCAAACACACCCTGTGGCGCGTTTTAAGTTGGGGTATTAATTCCCCTTCAATCCTGAGGGTCCCTGGGGGCCAACTAGCTCACCAGGTACCTCCAGTAAGCGCCACAGGGCTGCGTTGCAGAGAGGTGGTCCAGGCCATGCCCCTTTTTACACCTCTCTGCAATGCAGCTCTGTGGCGCTTACTGGGGGTACCTGGTGGGCTAGTTGGACCCCAGGGACCCTCAGGATTCAAGGGGACTTTATCCCGCAACTTAAAACGTGCCATGGGGCGTGTTTGCACAGTATTGAAGGGAGGGGGCGGGGCCTGAGGTGACATGTGTGGAAACACGCCCTGTGGCGCCTTTTAAGTTGGGGAATTAATTCCCTTTCAATCCTGAGGGCCCCTGGGGGCTAACTAGCCCACCAGGTGCTTCCAGTAAGCGCCACAGTGCTGCGTTGCAGAGAGGTGGACCAGGTCACCCCCCTTTTTACACCTCTCTGCAATGCAGCTCTGTGGCACTTACTGGAGGTACCTGGTGGGCTAGTTGGACCCCAGGGACCCTCAGGATTCAAGGGGACTTAATCCCCCAACTTACAACACGCCAGGGGGCGCGTTTGTGGAGAAAGGGGGCATGGCCTTTGTCTACCTCTCACCAATCCCACTGCGTGGGGCTTACTGGAGGTAAAAGGTAGGCTAGCTGGCCCCTAAAGGACCCCCAGCAGTGAAGGGGACTTCAATCCCCATCCAAGAGCGTGCCAGGGAGCGCGTTTGTAGAGTGGTGGGCAAAGTGGGCGTGGCCTGGTACGAGTACTTACCAGTGCTGCTGTGTGGGCTGACTGGAGGTAATAGTTTGGGAAGTTGGCCAACTACCCCTCTTGTTACCTCCAGTAAGTCCCACACAGTGGGATTGCTAAGACGTCTTCGGAGGCCATGGCCCCCTTTCTCTACCACTCTGCAAACGTGCCTCGTGGCAGACTACGGGATGGGGGATGAAGTCCAATTTTGCCCTGAGGGAGTTTGGGGGCCAAGAATCCCTCCTGGTACCTCCTGTAAGTCCTACGCAGCGGAATTCCTGAGCGTTGGTTGGACGCCCAGCACCCTTTCTCCACCACTCTGCAAATGCGACTACTAGTTAAAGTAGCATATTTCTGCACCTCTGACTTAGAGGTAGTTTTAATCCCCTGCCCTATTATGTACTAGGGCCTTACAGAGGAGGTCATGCTAATCACAGGGGTACCCCAACGCATAGTGTTCCCTAGTGTATGTAGGTGTTTTCACTGTATTCTAAGTGTCTTTTAGCATAGCACTGGCTCTAGGCCTGGTTAGTCAGACTCAGTTACCACCAGTACCCGTCTGAAAAAGTTGTGGGCACAGGATGATTTTGCAACAAGGCCTCTTTCTGCTCCTCTGTTGGTTCTTTCTGCACATGTCTTGCTTCTTCCTGCACTTTTCTTCGTCTTTGTGGACTTCTGTTGCTTCTTTCTGCATTTCTTTTGCTTCTTTCTGTGCGTTTTTTCTTCTTTCTTCACATGTCCTACCTCTGTAGGCATAGTTAGAAACTAGCATTTAAAAAACCATAGGTTTCAGGCACGTTATAGTTAGAAATTAGCATTTAAAAAACCTTTGAAATTCACTGAAAAAACCATAGGTTTCAGGCATGTTATAGTTAGAAATTAGCATTTAAAAACCTTTGAAATTCACTGAAAAACCATAGGTTTCAGGCACGTTATAGTTAGAAATTAGCATTTAAAAACCTTAGAAATTCACTGAAAAACCATAGGTTTCAGGGGCGTTATAGTTAGTTGGACATTTCACTCGTACAAAACCAGAGAAATTCCCCGTTATAGTTAGTTCAGCTAACTATAACTCGCGCCCCGCAATGCACTGCTGATGACGTCACATATTACATCACTCATGACATGGTCAGTGACATCACCGATGACATCACTGATGACATCATCCATGTGATAATTTCATGCATCTTCTCACACCCTAATATAACTTTTGATACACCCACTCTAAATTACAGACTGCCATTCTCAAAACCATAGACACTCCAACACCAATAACTACATACCCACTCACTGATTCTTAGGTCTACACACACATCCACTCACTCACCCGTACAGTCACTCATACTTACGGTCACTCAGTACAGGACTATCATATGCACTCATACACCTATATAGACACTAACACACCGCAACTCATCCATAGAGGTACTCACACACCTAGTCAGTCATGCAAATAATTAATCACACTGCCATTTACTCACCTATACAGTTATACACACACCAGCTCACTTACTCATACAAATACTAGCACATTCTTACGCTCTTAAACAATCACTGATACAAGTACATACTCATCCATACAGCCACTCTCACAATCACACACTCTCACTTATAGCCATTTATATACTCCAACACACATATATACTGCCTTTCACATATGTAGTTACTCACACATGTACCACTGAGATATACCTTCACTCACTAACACACCCATACACACACTCACCCACCCATACAGTCCATCACAGATGCACTCTTGAAACCATGCACCCAGTGAATCACCCACTCACACATCTATGCACAGAGTCACACACACCCCACCCACACAAACACTCAGGCACCCATACAGATACTCAGACAACCAATCAATAACCCCTGTAGACACTCATGTAGCTATTCACAAACCCATGCAGCCGCTTACACACCAACAGACAGATGGATACAGACATTCACACAGTTTAGTCACTAACCCATGCATTCAGTAAGATACGTTTAATCACTCACTTATAGAGTCAGTCACGCACCTACTAAATCATCCATTCAGACACTTATACACCCACTCATTCGTCAATACGCCTTTCCCTATATATATTAAACATATTTAAACTTTACAGAAACACACAGTCACTGGATGATGTCCTCAGTGATGTCATCCGTGATGTCATTTGAGAAGTCATCAATGATGTCATCAGTGATGTCACTTACTATGTCATGAGTGATGTAATATGTGACGTCATCAGCAGTACATTGCGGGGGCGCGAGTTATAGTTAGCTGAACTAACTATAACGGGGGAATTTCTCTGGTTTTGTATGAGTGAAATGTCCAACTAACTATAACGCCCCTGAAACCTATGGTTTTTTTAGTGAATATATATATATATATATAACCACAAACGCCCCTCCTGGGAGCTCGCCCGTAGACCGGTGGCGCGATGACCGCCGGTGGTGCAAACCGGCAAATAACTTCTTCGAAAATGCCAATAACACGCGCTCTCAGAATCTCGTGCAGCAAAAGTTTATTATTTAAGGTAACGCGTTTCGGAAGCAAAGCCTCCTTGATCACACAAGGAACCCATTGCAAATCGAGAGTTTACATAGTGATGGTAATGGCAGTAGAGAGAGGACAGCAAACATTACAAAAGGAAAATGGCGGCCATCTTTTTCTCCCTAAGGTGCATAAAAATCCTCTTGTTCCTCCAGGGAGACCTATTGTCTCATCTTTAGGGAGTGCTTTTGAAAACATTTCAAAGTATGTTGATTACTTCCTTCAGAATTATGTAACCACACTCCCATCATATGTCAAGGACACAAAAGATTTTTTATGGAAAATTGATGGTATACAGTGGACATCGGATGACATCTTTATTACTATGGATGTCTCAAGTCTCTATACTATTATTGATCATGATCAAGGCGTCCGTGCGTGTATTCACTTCCTTAATGCAAGAAACATCATGTATTTAGAACACACTAGGATGCTCATTGACATGATATACCTGTGCCTACAGAACAATATCTTTATGTTTAATGGAGTACTGTTTAAACAAATACTGGGGACTGCCATGGGTACTTGTTTTGCTCCAAGTTTTGCGGGACTCTTGTTAGGCTTGTGGGAAATGGAGATCAGGAATGAAACATGTCTCTCCCAGTATTTCAAAAGGGTCAAAACTTGGATGCGTTATATCGATGACCTTTTTCTAATATGGGAGGGTAGCGAAGAAGAGGCGAATGTATTCATTCAGAAACTCAACACAAATCCCTATAATATAGTACTTACACAGAACATCAATAAAGAAGAAATAGAGTTTCTGGACGTTAAAGTCAAAGCAGTCAATAACTCACTTGAGACCAGACTATTCCGCAAAGAAACAGCTGGTAACAGCATTCTTCACGCTCTCAGCCACCACCCAGACACCCTTAAATGAAGTATTCCGTATGGGGAGTTGTTGAGAGCGAAAAGAAACTGTAGTACAGAAGACAACTATCTAATAGAAGAACAAATCATGATTAAACGCTTTAGAGAGCGTGGATACCCTGAATGGGTACTAAATAGAGCAATCAACAAACTGAAAAATTTCGACAGAACAAGTACTTTGTGCAATAAGAATAAAAACCTCAACTCCCATGAGACAAGAGTCATTCTGACATATAACAACAGCTCGCGAAAAATACAAAAAATACTTAACGATAATTGGAATATCCTTAAGAGCGACAACATAGTAGGACCTACCATCAGTGACAGGCCCAGAATCACATATCGAAAAAGTCGCAGTCTCAGAGATATGCTCATGCAAGGAGATATTACAGAACGTAAAATTACCACCACACATAACCTCAAGGGCTTTTATCCTTGCGGACATTGTATGGCGTGCAAAGCCAGCCATATGGTTAAGGAATTTAGCATGCCACACTCTGAGAAGAAAAGAACTATTTCGCAATTCCTGACATGCAGTACTACATTTGTGATATATATTTTGACATGTCCTTGCAAAAAACGCTATGTAGGGAGCACTACACACATGGCCAAGAAAAGGGTACTTGAACACCTCAGGGCCATAAAAAACAAGAACCCCCAGTATCCGGTTGCTAGACATTTCGCAGAATATCATCTCTCTCCAACAGCTCGCTCCTTAGTTACTTTGCTATCGAACAAGTACTGGGCAGCCCTAGAGGGGGTAACAGGGAACTCAAGCTCAGGAAAAAAGAATCAAGATGGATTCTAGAACTTGAGACAAGATACCCGTATGGCCACAATTTAAATGAGGAATTAGCCACACATTTAATTGAAGAGTAGTGTTCATTTAGCTTGCATTCTTTTGTAGGAAGCTGTATAAATATTCCATGCTGCTTGATGTATTAATATAACTTTTCCTGTATGAGCTAGTTTCTATGTATCATCATATGTCAAGCTAGAGTTATATTTTAATGTTTTTAATCCTATGTTTTCTTTTATTCTTTCACAGGAGGAAAGGAAGGGGCCCACCGTATTCTTCCGGGCACTTCACGGGCTACCTACCCTTTTCTTCACCTCTACGAAGAGTGCACCACCAACGCATAGATAAGAGTCTTCTTTTTCTTATTCTTTCACTTATAGTCACCGTTTATGTTTTTGTCTTTGGACAGTACTGAGCAGACATTACTATGCCACTTGGCGCAAGGATGAATTTCCAACATAGGAATTGACCTTGGAGTATACTAAGATTTGACCTCCCTCGAACCACATTGCCACTAGCGCATTCGTATTGAGATAGCAGGGAATACCCTGGCAGGGCAACTTATAATGACTATTGGCTGATTACATGCGCAATGCACTTCTGTGTATCGCGATAATTTCACCGCGAATTACAGTGTATCAGAGGTTCTAACTTGGCCAGTATATTGCACGCAGTAGAATTGGCTCCCTATGTAAGGGGCACACAGTGCGAACTGGGCCATGTAACTAATGAGGTCTTTTGGCTGCATGTACATTTCGGCCCACGCACTCTGTAGCGCTCAGTTTCCATATTTCATGGCGATGTGAATTTTAAGGCTACTAAATAATGTAGAATGCTTAGCTGCACTTAAGCATTTAATATTGAATTAATTTATTACCATTTCGTGTATAAAGCATTTGTATATGTCACCAGATGGGCAGATATATATTATATCATATGTGCAGAAAGGTACACGAACACTTGTATATTATTAATGCTTTAAACGTTTTAGGCATTCTAAGATGGCCGCCATTTTCCTTTTGTAATGTTTGCTGTCCTCTCTCTACTGCCATTACCATCACTATGTAAACTCTCGATTTGCAATGGGTTCCTTGTGTGATCAAGGAGGCTTTGCTTCCGAAACGCGTTACCTTAAATAATAAACTTTTGCTGCACGAGATTCTGAGAGCGCGTGTTATTGGCATTTTCGAAGATATATATATATATATAAAACTTTTTTGCACAAGGAACTTTGGGTCCGTGTTCGTCTGTCCTTGGAATTGGAACTTTAAAGACGAAGTCAGCGATATATATATATATATATATATATATATATATATATATATATATATATATCCAAGTAGTTTTTGCTCCTTCTGTCTCCCCTCGCCCGAGGCAGTTGGATCACTGATTGCCGGTGGAGCGCCAGACATGAAATTCCACAAAGTACTCCAATAAAGCGATCACTCAGGGGGTTATCTCACCAGCAGTGATCCTAACTGATGCTCATACACGTGCCTTATGAACCAATATCTGTGCCTGCACGTAATTTTGTTTGTAAATTACAACATTCCAATATGGATGCCGTTGTGACCAACATCAATAAGTCCTTCCTCGCTTTCTGTGCATTCCACTTTGTATGCCAGCTTGTCCCAGAATTCAGTGTGTGAGCAAGCCTGCTGTGTCAGGCGAAACGCGTAACTGAAAATAAATCAACTGCTGGTGAGATAACCACGCCGAAACGCGTAAGGATTTAAAGAGTGTTCCCTGTTTTGCAATGTAACCAGACGAATAAAGTCAGCCTTTCTGGAAGTCGGCGTTGGGCTCTGCTTTTTTCTGTGGCAAAACTGCATTACCAGGATCTCCATTCCTGACCCTGCAGGGTCGGGGGCCCCCGGCAAAATGGAGCCCTTTTGTAAACATTGAATGGAGGGGGCATGATCCACTCTTCAAGCGCGCCAGCCAACAAAAGGATTTCCGTGGCAATTTGTCGGCGTTTGGGAGAAAGGGAGATGAGAGAGGGGATCCTCTCTTTGGAAACACCGCATGACAGGCAAAATACTTGAACATTGCTGAACATTTATGCACTTTGCAGCTGTTATCAGTTTTTAAGGAGGCACCTTGAAATATGGCAAAAGGTCCGTGACATCTGGTGCAAAATACGCTATTCAGCAAAATGGAATTAGTCACCAGTGCACGTTGTGATAAAGAGACATTTGGTGCATTCTGGGGCCTGTAGTGAAACGCTGGAGGCACGCTTGGTGACCACAAGGAGAATAAAGCACACTCACCTGTGAACAAGGCGGCACCATGATGAAACGCGTAAGGATTTAAAGAGTGTTCCCTGTTCTGCATAGTAACCAGACGAATAAAGTCAGCCTTTCTGGAAGTCGGCATTGGGCTCTGCTTTTTTCTGTGGCAAAACTGCATTACCAGGATCTCCATTCCTGGTCCAAGAGCCCGCCCTGCAGGGTCGTGGGCCCCCGGCAAAATGGAGCCCTTTTGTAAATATATATATATATATAGATATATATCCAAGTAGTTTTTGCTCCTTCTGTCTCCCCTCGCCCGAGGCAGTTGGATCGCTGATTGCTGGTGGAGCGCCGGACATGAAATTCCACAAAGTACTCCAATAAAGCGATCACTCAGGGGGTTATCTCTCCTACTGCGGGGTCGAGGGAGACCTGACAAATAAATAAGCCTTATCCCTGCTTACCTTGAGTACGTGCCTCTTCTTTGTTGGAGTAGGATGTTCGTTTGGTATATATATATATATATATATATATATATATATATATATATATATATATATATATATCACCTTGTACCACGATTCCGTGCAGCGGCGTACTCGAATATTAGCGCGCCCCAAATCACCAAAGAACCACGAACCACTCGAATATCGTCATTCAGTGTATTTTATTTCTTCCTCAAGACGCGTTTCGGGCACCACTTGCCCTTGATCACTTAATCTAGAAAGTGTTTAGCCTTACTTTTTTTTTAAAAATATGCTATGTGTTACGTGAATACACCATGTGATTAACAGAAGTAGTGAACATAGAAAACAAACTAATAGCACACTGGTAAAGCACACAACCAGAGTCTGTTTTCTTATTACATTTTCAAGATATTATTTTTTACCAGTTGTTTTTGTATGTCTATACACCCTTTTACATTTGGTTACCATTCTAAACATTTGTATGACACTTGTCAGGCTAATAATGTTAAAAAGATCATAAATATAAATATTTAAAATAAATATTTTTAAAAACCCTCGTTGAATTTTTGCAATAAAAACATTATTCATTATTCGACAGATTATTCATAAAACAATCTTAATTCAAAAAATGTTATTCTATAATTGCAAAAAACAAAACAACATGTGCAAAATATCGCAAAGCCTGAAAGTGATTGTTTCAAATAGGTAACTTAACCGTAAAGGTATCTTTCGGCTCCAGTATTCTATTGACTGATGTCTGCTTAAATGCAGCGACCCATTGGGCTATTTAAATATACAAGCCCAACGGGTACACCTAAAGTGCTGTGTGCTAAAGTGCTAAGTATTTAAAGTGCCTCATTATTCAATTCATATACTAATCTACTAAAGTGCTAGTGCTACAAATTACACAAATATATGTCACAATTTTCATAAACACAACATGTATAAAATCATGCAAGCCAATATTCCATAATTAATTCATTTGGCCGCAGCGGAAATTGAAACAGTTATTAATCAGAATACATAATAATTGAAGTCATTAAAAGTGTATCAAATTTATAAGAAATGATGCAGATCTTCAGTATTGTTAAGGCCATGTGGATGTTTACTATCCATCTCTAAAATCATCCTGGATTCCATTTGTCTGAGCTTTCTCTCCCTGTCGCCTCCCCTGCGCAGCTTGGGAATATTTGCCACCACAAAATATTTCAAACAGTTTAAGTTGTTACTATGCATCTGTTTGAAATGGCGAGCCACCGGATAATTGGGATCGCTGTTAACGATGGCTCGCAAATGCTGTAAAATTCTGACATGCACCTGCAGCTTGGTGCTACCCACATATCTCAAGCCGCAGGTGCACGTCAGAACATAAACAGCGTACTCCGTCCTGCATGTAAAATTACCCAATATAGGAATCTTCTCGGGGCTGAAAGGAGTGGAAGAATCAGTAGTATTGACCCCGAATCTGCAGGCTCTACAGGAGGAACACTTGTTGAAGCCTCGTCTAGGCTGCAACCATGTCTTTGCGGTGGCTAGTTCAGGGCAAGTTTTTCCAATTTGTGTCCGCATGGAAGGTCCCTTCCTATACGTCACGACAGGTTGTGCGGGAAGCCTTGGTGCCAACACCCCATCTGTTAACACAATGGGCCAATTACGTTTAATAATAGAGCGAATTTTCCTCTCCTGTTTGCTGTAACTGGTAATTAATCTTGGGACACCATCATCCAACACTACCTTGTTGGTTTTAGAACCCAGCAGGGACTCCCTAGGTCTAATCTGCACTTTCTTGACTGCCTCCATGAGGATACTTTCATCATATCCCCTTTGCCTAAATCTTATTAGGGCCTGTTCAGTGCATTTGAAAAATTCCTCATCCGTACTGCAAATGCGCTTTAAACGCAGTAACTCCCCAAACGGGATGATTTTGATGAGATGTTTGGGATGAGCACTGCTGGCGTGTAATGTTAAATTGCCAGCAGTGACTTTCCTGTGAAGCGAGGTGGGTAACTTACCGTCATTGATAAAAACCCTCACATCTAAAAATTCAATGCAGTTCTCATAGATGTGGGAAGAAAATTTCAAATTGACAGTGTTATTATTTAGTTGATCAATAAAATCCAAAGCACTTTGCTTATTACCTCGCCAAACAATAAAAACATCATCAATGTATCGCATCCAGTACAAAACATGCATATTAAAAAGGTTGCCATGAGTCTTTTTGAGGACCTGCTCCTCCCACCAGCCTACATGCAAGCATGCATAACTGGGGGAGAAGCAGGCCCCCATGGCAACACCCCGTTTTTGTAAAAATACATCATTACCAAAGGTGAAATAGTTGTTATGTAGACACCACGAGATTAAGCTAAGAAGCAATTTGTTGTGATTAAAACACTCCATAGGCCTAGAATCAAGAAACTGAGCAACTGCATGTAATCCTACGTTGTGTTCTATACACGTATATAATGCTTCAATATCAAGTTTAATGAACAACAAATCATCTGCCCACTCAATAGCCTTAATTTTCTGGAGAAAATCACCAGTGTCTTTGACATAACTGGGAAGCTGTTTCACAAAGTCCTGGAGGAAAAAATCCACATACTGTGTTACTTTTTCGCCCGCACTCTTTATGGCCGATATAATGGGCCTATCTGGAACAGGCGTAATTTTTTTGTGGACCTTTGGAATAAAATAAAGTCTTGGCAACACACGATGTTCTACATTTAAAAATAGAAATTCATCGGAGGAAATAATCCCCTCTCTTTTCCACCCCAGTAACTCTTTTTTCAAATCACCCCTTGCAATGTCATAATGCTTGTGACTGGTTTTCTCATAACAATTAACATCATTAAGGTGTCTATAAGCTTCCTTTACATAATCCTTTTGTGGCCAGATTACCATATTACCACCTTTATCTGATTTGGCCACAATAATCTCGTGGTCTTTGCTCAATCGTTTCATCAAGTTCATATATTCCACCTCTCCTTTGCTTTTATATCGTTTGCGATACATAGTTTGATGATGCAATTTCTTAATGTCCTCTGTGACAACCTCATGATAAATATCAATAGCATCCTTCGGCATGTTGGGGATAAATTTAGACTTAGGTTTAAAGGGACTCATCCCTGCCCCTCGTTGTCGAATGTTGGCCTCCTGTAATCTTGTTTGAGTGGAAATCTCTGCATTCACACCTTGACTATCCATGTCAGCATTACTGTCCAGCTCATGCAACATCAACAATGTAGGAACATCTGATGCACAAAGTTGAACATTAACATCCGAATTTGCTTCACCGCCTGATTGGGCTTGCTTCAGCCCCTCCTTAATAGCAAAAAACTTTTTAAGTTTCAATTTGCGTATGAAGCAAAAAATGTCAACTCTGGTGCGAGAATAGTTAAAATCGCTGACTGGACAGAATGATAATCCTAGTGCCAATATTTGCTTTTCTGCCTCTGAAAGTGTGGTGGTGGAAAGATTGATGATGGTATTGTCATCTAAGTTTGCTTTTTGCGCCAATACGCCTTTTTTGGCTTCATTTTTCCACTTTTTGCGCCTTTCTCTTCTTCTAGCGTTCTTTCTGGCTCTGTTGTCCTTCTTTGATTTCTCGGCCCCAACGTTTGGCGGCGGTCGAACGATAAAAAATCAACCTCTTCGCCTAAGTTTAAAATTCTTGATTGACCTGCTTCACTCAAATTACTCGAGCTGCCACTTCCTACTGATTGATCACTTGTGAGTGACTCACTGTCCCAAATTTCATTTGTTACTTCAACAGCTTGAGCAGATACTAGTTCTACTTCTGGATGTTTTTTGCCAATATTGAGTTTTACTTTTTTGGCATTTTCATATTTTCGAGCAAAAGTGAAAATGCGACCCTGCTCGTAGTCGCACTTATCTCTCAAACATTTGTATGCCTTGCGGGTCTTAATCTTTTCTTCTTGTTTTTTAAGTCTTTCTTGAATATCCTTTCTTGTTTTTGCAATGAATTCGCTAGGTTCCAAACTTTTCAATTGGTCATTAATCTGATCAATTTCCACCATCAACGCTTGTCGGTCTATCTCAGCATACTTTACAAGTATTTTAACTAGGTTCATGGACGCTGACAAATTACTTTCACCCCACTCTCTCAACATACTGGGGTTAGGGCTTTCGAAACTCGGGGCTAGTAAAATCCTCAAACCCCGAGGAATACGCCCAACTTCGATATACTTTGTCAAAGATTTATGCTCCCACCATTTGGTAGTTTCGGCACGCATACACTTTTCCAACCTTTTAAGCAGCGCTTTCGCATCTCCTTCATTAGATGTGTGGGTGCCAGTAGGAGCTTGCTCATTCATATTGGTATTCGGTAAGTTCATAAACAGCTCTTCCGCTGCAGCCTCACGCTCACGGTCCACTTCAGCTGACATTGTGAGGGAGATTATAATTTACAAGTTGTACGTGCGTAGTGAATAAATCGCAAACACTACCACTTAGCCGTTGAAAACTTCCCACCTGCGTATCTCGCCAGTCCACTCACCCCTTCGCAGACTCTATAAGCACGGCTTCTCACTCACGCCGTGCCGCTTCGTCCTTGGATTGGGGCTAGAGAATATCCGGCTACGTCAGGGGGCCGCCGCCAAACATATTCCTCTCCAGAATCGTGCGCAACTGGTTGAAGGCGGCAGCCTGCTTTCAGGAAGTGGGTTCGTCACGGAAGCAACCACCTTCCGTAAATTGATATCACCTTGTACCACGATTCCGGTGCAGCGGCGTACTCGAATATTAGCGCGCCCCAAATCACCAAAGAACCACGAACCACTCGAATATCGGCATTCAGTGTATTTTATTTCTTCCTCAAGACGCGTTTCAGGCACCACTTGCCCTTGATCACTTAATCTAGAAAGTGTTTAGCCTTACTTTTTTTAAATATGCTATGTGTTACGTGAATACACCATGTGATTAACAGAAGTAGTGAACATAGAAAACAAACTAATAGCACACTGGTAAAGCACACAACCAGAGTCTGTTTTCTTATTACATTTTCAAGATATTATTTTTTACCAGTTGTTTTTGTATGTCTATACACCCTTTTACATTTGGTTACCATTCTAAACATTTGTATGACACTTGTCAGGCTAATAATGTTAAAAAGATCATAAATATAAATATTTAAAATAAATATTTAAAAAAACTCTCATGTTGAATTTTTGCAATAAAAACATTATTCATTATTCGACAGATTATTCATAAAACAATCTTAATTCAAAAATGTTATTCTATAATTGCAAAAACAAAACAACATGTGCAAAATATCGCAAAGCCTGAAATTGATTGTTTCAAATAGGTAACTTAACCGTAAAGGTATCTTTCGGCTCCAGTATTCTATTGACTTGGCAGTGAATGAAAACCATTACCTTGCGGTGGGTTATCGCTTACTGCGCGTGACCGTGACCCAGCCTTAATATGCGCTTTAGATAAGCCTAAGGAAACTGTCATGCATCACTGTATAATTTAATAATGGAAAAAATACCTTTTTTCCGCACTTTCTTTTGGTTTGCCACTATGACAAAATTGAATGGTGGAATACCTGTCTCGTAATTAAGATGAATTATGCGTCAACATTGTGCCGATTAACTTGTGTTTTTTATTTTTGTTATTTTGCATTTATTCATTGTCTGGCTGTGTAACCCCCCGCCAGCAGGAAGTCTATCTTTGTACTGCAAACCTAGAAGCAACAAGGATAGTATGTTTTCTATGTCTGTACTTCACATTGGTCCATCTTTTATTTATTTTTTATTTTCTACTTTTTGTAAATACACTTTAAAATGGTGGTCACTAGTGGTGAAATGTTGGCTTGTGAAGAAGATTGTTTGATCGAAACGCGTTGCAAGTAAAAACAATTGATTACATTCACCCTGGAGTGCGAGTCCTTCTTTCCTGTCCGAGTGAGGAGCTCAGAGAACGGGAAATTTCTTGTATATTTGGCCGGGATCCGACACCCGGAACTCGCACCGACCCCGAGTGGAGAGGAGCCGGTACTTGGTCGGAGACTTTCCTCTTGCGTTTCTTCAAACTGGCTCCCGCCGCCGGATGCAGACTCTACTAATTGGAGAACGGAGGTGTATAAATCTGCAGGACGCTACGGGTAAGTACGGGATGAGTGTGCGTGTATCGGAGGAAGCATGTGACCTTATCACGGTGCCCAACAGTGTCAGGCAGTAACCCCCGGCAACTCAACTGAACGTAAATCGAATCCTGGCAGGGGTACCGTGCCCTTTAGAAACAACAGAGGGGAAGCGGCAGGGTGTTTTGAATGTAACAGCATTGAGACAAGAAAATGAGCAAAGGGAGGCAGGCTGGTGCAGCGGCAGCACCTTCTACGGAAAATGCGGATCTCAGAAATAAACGAGCAGGGAGAGCGGACGCAGCACGCTCATTGTTCTGCGAAACTGAAGAGGAAGACGGTGGCGGTGGCCATGAAACGAGCACATTAACAGGAGAAAGAAGTAGAAGTTTAAAACAAATGCTTTTTCAAAATGAGAAGTTGCAGAAGAGGGAAATAAACAGGTGGTGGGAAGTCTCCTCGCTCGATAATTACATCGAGGTGGGCAGGGTCCCTAGGGGACTCAGGATTCTGATCACACCAACCTATCAGAACCCACACCCCAAACTGCTGGAAGATTGGTCAAACTTGATGGCGGGCACATGTAAGAATATGTTGGGACTTTTGTCCAAATATGCTGCCCTGGAGTTGGAAACAACAATCAAAGAAATCGTCAAATTAAAAGAGGAACTCGATAAACACCCTGAGCAAGATGAGATCAGAACAGCCCTTGGGCAGATGGAGCTGAGGCTGGATAAATACGAGGCAGAAATTAAACAAAAGAAAAAACGCAAATTTCTGCGAGACAAACAGGACTATGCCAGTGGGCGGATACTGACCTTCGCGAGAAGACATGACGGAGCAATTAAGCAATTTAAACAGATGGGGGCACTGAGACAACAGAAGACAGCCACGTCAGAGTCCGGCTCAGAGATCTATTCAGACCTGGAGGATCTACCAGACGGGCAAGGAAGAGATCCCCTCACCTTCAAACCCCTTGAGGAATATCGTTTTTTACAAACGAACATGACACTGAGAGCAAGACCGCCGGAAGGGGGAAGAGGAAGAGGACGAGGAAGAGGCGCAAGCACAAGAGGAGACAGACAAGGAGGGGTGGAAGGAAACACAAAGGACACAATGCCATATGGGAGAACAACGAGGCAGACGAAACGAAAATGATGGGTGAGCAAAATCTGACAGTGGTCAATTTGTCTTCGCACGAACTAACATTGGCAGAAAAAACATTACTTGAACTTGGCCTTACTTTTTGTCCAACAGCTAACTTTGACTATAGTAAAACTAGAGTTGACATGTTTTTATATGTACACAAACTGAAACTGATGAAAATGTTTTTAAACAAAGAAAAACATGCCACAGGAGGTGGGGTTGGTGGTGCGAGGGGAGAAGAACAAATATCAGAGCTTTTATGCTTAAAGGATGTCGAAGGCCTGGCATGCCTCGCAGAGTTGGGAGGAGAACTGAGTGAGTGGTCAGGTGAACGTGATCTCCTAGAACAACTGGGTTTGGAGACCAGGGGCACAGCACCAACAAATTTCAGGCCAAGGTCCACTTTTAACCCTAACTTACCACACAACAACCTAGACACATTCCATGAGGTAATAACACGAGACCTTATGAAAATTTGGAATAAAAGCAAAAACAAGCACGCACACAACCTGACTCCTGAACAAAGAATAGCTTTAAGAACACTCAACAGTGACCCCAGCCTTGTCATTAAACCATCGGACATTGGGGGGAACGTGGTCCTGTGGGATGTCAAGCTATACAAAAAAGAGGCCATGAGACAGCTTACTCTCTCGGGTAACTATGAGAGATCTAGTAAGAGTGCATATGATGAGGCCACTATCTCTTTCTACAGTAAAATTGTCCTTTGGAGACAGCAGAAACTACTGGGGGAGGAGGAGTACAGGTTCTTTTACAAGAAACATCCAACGGCAGCATGTTTTTACATGCTGCCTAAAATCCATAAAGACAAAACCAACCCACCTGGAAGGCCCATAGTATCTGCCATTGGGAGTCTACTAGAGAATACATCTATCTTCCTAGATTCTTTCCTTTTACCATATGTCCTTAGCCTCCCCTCATACTGTAGAGACAGCACCGACTTCATCAATAAGATTGAGGGGATTACATGGCAGGAGGATTTTTGGTTGGTGACAATAGACGTATTGTCTTTGTACACATGTATAAAACATGAAGATGGCATCAAGGCCTGCAGGCACTTTTTTAGAGATAGGTCTGTCTTCTTGTATGAACAAACATGCATGCTAATTGAAATGTTGACTCTCTGTCTCAATAACAATTTCTTCCTTTTTGAGGACAGGTGGTATAAACAAGTGATCGGTACCGCTATGGGAAGTTGCTTTGCGCCAAGCTATGCCTGTATGCTAATGGGGTGGTGGGAGGAACAACTGGTTTGGAGTGACGTAAATGTATATCTTACTAGACACATTGTGTTTTGGACCAGGTATATCGACGACATATGCATGATATGGGGTGGCAGCAAATCAGATCTGGATAAATTCCTGAAGATGCTAGGGGAGAATGAAGTGAATCTCCGCTTTACACACAAATGTGACCAGCGGGAGATGGATTTTCTGGACGTGTGTGTACAAGTCAGGGAAGGGGTAATGTCAACCACTCTGCATAGGAAGGCAACTGCAGGGAACAGTCTCCTGCACGCTAAGAGCCACCACCCCCCTAAACTAAAATGGAGTATTCCGTATGGAGAGTTAATAAGAGCTAAGCGCAACTGTAACACCAACTCAGGCTATGAAAAAGAGCGGAATACTATGCTACACAGATTCAGGAAGAGAGGCTACCCCGAGAAAGTTCTTAGCATAGCAAGTGAGAGAGCAGCTTCACAGGATAGGGCAGCCCTACTTGTCAAAAGACCTAGCGGTAAGGGTGAGACCCAGGGCCGGCGCTAGGCATGGGCAGCGTGGGCAGCTGCCCAGGGCCTCGCACTCAGCCCACCAGCATGGGGCCCCGAACCGATCGTGTGCCCTGTTGTTTCCCTGTCTCCTTGCAATTAGGGTCCATGGGAGGGGATCGGAGGGATCCCCTCCTGGGCCTCTCAGGGATGGTGTCTGGAGGCCTTGGGGGGAGGGAGAAGCTTCCCTTGTCTCAATTGCAAGGAGACCCATTCAGAGACACTGTGGAGGCCCATTGTACAGGATTTTAGCGCCCCACAGTGTTAACTTTCAGCCCACAAGCAATTCTTACACCTATCAGGTTGAAGGTGTGAGAATTGCTTGTGGGCTGAAAGTTAAAACTGTGGGGCCGCTAAAATCCTGTACAATGGGCCTCCTGCGGTGTCTCTGAATGGTCTCCTTGCAAGGGGTCACTTACGTAAATTAGAGGGGCCTCGGGCATTTCCTTAAGTAAATTAGAGGGGCCTCGCGCATTCCATTTTGGCCCAGGGCCTCGCAAATCATAGGACCGGCCCTGGTGAGACCAACGGTATCAGAAGGATTACGGAGTTCAACGTTGAGTCAAATGCTGTTAGAGAGACCCTAAAGAAACACTGGCACATTGTTAAGAATGATCCAGTAATAGGAACAAAGGTCAGTGAATATCCCATGGTTACATACAGGAAGGCACGATCCCTTAAGGATATGCTGGTCAACAGCTATATGGGTACTAGCAAACAACAAAGCTGGATACAACAGCAGAGGGGTTTTTTCAAATGTGGGAAGTGCAAGGCCTGTAGCACAAGTAAGAACAGGAAAACCTACCCATTACCAACTGGGAAAACTGGGAATATAACCAAATTCATGAATTGCAACACTGATCACTGTGTATACGCTATAGTGTGTCCCTGCAACAAAATGTACATAGGGAGTACTATCTTCCCTGTGAAGAAAAGAATTTTGGAGCACATTAGAGCGATCAGGAACAGTGATCTGAGTTATTCTACTGCAAGACACTGGCTGAAATACCATGACAAGAACACTAACAGTCTGTCTTTCTTTGGTGTTGACAGGATGGCAGCAAGTCCCAGAGGGGGCAACCGCGAAAAACAACTGAGAGTACTGGAATTGAAGTACATCATACTACTCGACACTAAGAACCCCTTCGGTCTGAACGAAGATGAGGAACTTTTTGTACATATAGGATGAGTACATCACCGGATTTATTGTTTCTCTTCTGCTTTCATGGTGATACATGATTTCTCTGTGTATACTGTGGCTCGGGAGGGCTCTCCACCTTGACACAGTATTAGCAGGTTGGAAAACTTCACAGGAAGCATTGCCTGTTTTGTTCTCCCAACCCTGGGGTGACATAGACTTCTAACTCAACTTTCCATAGTACAAATGTGCATGTAGCAACAAAACAGATAAATGATAGCATTACTTGAAGGTCCGTCCAGCCTGCATTTTTAATCTTTTTCACCTTTCCTTTTCTTTGTTATTTTAATTTTTTCTTTTCACCTCCACCACACCTCACACGACAGGCACTTGCCTTTCCCGCACCTTCCCCCCTTTCCCGAACCCCCCCCGCCCAAAGGGAACCCCTTCACTTAACTTTAGAGCAGAGTTTTTTATTTAGCAAGAGACAATGCTTATGGGACACATGAGAGTCCCTGTGGGTTTAACAGGGATGACTCTTTTCTTTTTCTTTTTATGTATATACTTGTTGGGACCAAATTGATGTTGTAAATGGAGAATGCGGTGAAACTTGGGCTGAGAATTGACTAAATTTTTTTTAAAAAGGCCACTTGGCCAACACGAGGACGCAGCCACTTGGCAGTGAATGAAAAGGAATAAAACCATTACCTTGCGGTGGGTTATCGCTTACTGCGCGTGACCGTGACCCAGCCTTAATATGCGCTTTAGATAACCCTAAGGAAACTGTCATGCATCACTGTATAATTTAATAATGGAAAAAATTCCTTTTTTCCGCGCTTTCTTTTGGTTTGCCACTATGACAAAATTGAATGGTGGAATACCTGTCTCGTAATTAAGATGAATTATGCGTCAACATTGTGCCGATTAACATGTGTTTTTTATTTTTTTTATTTTGCATTTATTCATTGTCTGGCTGTGTAACCCCCCGCCAGCAGGAAGTCTATCTTTGTACTGCAAACCTAGAAGCAACAAGGATAGTATGTTTTCTATGTCTGTACTTCACATTGGTCCTTCTTTTATTTATTTTTTATTTTCTACTTTTTGTAAATACACTTTAAAATGGTGGTCACTAGTGGTGAAATGTTGGCTTGTGAAGAAGATCGTTTGATCGAAACGCGTTGCCAGTAAAAACAATTGATTACATTCACCCTGGAGTGCGAGTTCTTCTTTCCTGTCCGAGTGAGGAGCTCAGAGAACGGGAAATTTCTTGTATATTTGGCCGGGATCCGACACCCGGAACTCGCACCGACCCCGAGTGGAGAGGAGCCGGTACTTGGTCGGAGACTTTCCTCAAGGGCACTGTGTGGTATTGTGTCCTTTCTTTATCTTCTTTATAGAGTTTAGAGCTCTCATGTCATTACCCTATTGTTTATGTCATTTGGAATGTGTATGTGTAATAGAGAATTCACTGATGCAGGAGCTTGGGTTTGAAAGTTTAGAAAGCGGTTGGAGTTTGGTTGGAGGGACACACTGTGTGCTCGAAACGCGTCAACGGAGGACAGAGGAGTGAGACAATAAAACAACTTGCCGAAATTATCCTGGTGTTCGTTTCTCTCAGTTCGCCGTAAAGGAGGTTCTGAGGGTGTTGTTCTTTCGCATATATAAAAAAGTAAAGAAGTTTAACAGAGACAGGATTGATTATGCCTCAGGTAGAGTCTACACCTTCGCACGTCGCTTTGACTCCAATTACAAAAAACAATCCATGGAGCAAATTCAGCAGCAAGACCAAACAAGAATGTCCAGTGCGGAAAGCTCTGAAGTGAGCTCGGGGACGAAGGAGCAGCACTGGGAAGATCAAGGATGGGTTTTCCCGGGAGATGCGACTGTTGCGCATGACGACAAGGGGAAGAGGAGCTCCATCACCCCCAACCGCACTGGAAGAACGAACAGAACAAGGCGCAGTAGGAAGAGGCAGGGGAAGAGGAAAAGGAAAGAAGGGGAAATAACAAATAAAGAATCAGCAATGGAAGACAACCTTGTGATCAATCTTTCCAGCAAAAAACTGAACATCAAACACATGAACCTACTTAATAAAGGATTAACGTTTTGTCCTAACTCTGGCATGGATTTGGCATCTACGCGTGTAGATCTTTATAAATTTTGCAGAAAATTAAAATTAAAAAATACTTTATGAACAGATCTACCCGTCTCTCAAAAACAGAACTTGGAACATCACTCACGAATCTTACAAGTGAAGACATTGAGTCCCTGAGAACCATACAGAATCTGATGAATGAGGATACTCAGCAAGAATCTATGCCAGATAATGCAACAGCAACTGATGTATGTGTGGCTCTAGGCATTGAGACGAACATGTCCGCCAGGAGTGGATGTAAAGGAAAATCAAAGTTTTGCCCACAGTTACCACCAGGGAACAGGGTAGATGTCTTTCAGGAACTTGTGGCAGAAGACCTGAGGGACATCTATGTTAAAGAAAAAGAGCATAATAATCCGACAAATACCAACATGTCAAGGGATGACTGGTGGGCACTGTCAGATCTCCGACAAGATAGAAGTATAATCATCAAACAATCCGACAAGGGTGGCAATGTCGTTGTGATGGACCGGAATAAATATCTTCTAGAGGTCAGAAGACAGTTGGGAGATGCCACCAAGTATGAAAAGTTGAAATCTAATCCCACCAACGACATTAAAGTGATCTTCCATGAGAAATTAAAACAATGGCATGGAATAGGCGTAATTGATGATGATGAATTGCGTTATCTGAAGACAGAGCACCCAATCCTGCCGACTCTGTATGTACTGCCCAAAGTACACAAGAGCTTAGAAAATCTTCCTGGGCGACCAATTGTGAGTTCATGTGGCTCATTACTCGAAAACACCTCGAGGTTCATTGATATTTTCCTCTTCCCCTATGTTGCTGATCTTCCATCGTACTTACGAGACTCAATGGATTTCCTCAATAGAATTAATAACACCCATTGGAAACCTAATTACATCATGGCCACAATTGATGTGGTTTCATTATATACTTCCATCATTCACACAGACGGTCTTAAGGCATGTGAGTATTTTCTGAGATCGAGATCATTGAGTTTATTGAGCCATACCAACATGCTCCTCGAAATGATGTCCTTTTGTTTGAACAATAATATCTTTGTATTTGATGGAAAATTCTATAGGCAAAACCAAGGGACTGCCATGGGGACATCATTTGCGCCAACATATGCCAATCTCACCATGGGCTTCTGGGAGACAGAATGCTTGTGGTCAGAAAATAACAACATCAACCTGGAGAGGGTGGTGCTCTGGGTCCGTTATATAGATGACCTGTTTCTCATTTGGGAAGGAGAGGAGGAAGAGTTAAAATGTTTTTTGTCATCTTTGAACATCAACTCACTCAACCTTCAATTCACGTATACATACAGTAGAACCGTGGTGGATTATTTGGACATAAGGGTCTACATTGAAAATGAGAGAATTTGCACCACCCTCTTCCGAAAGACCACATCATGCAACAGCATTCTGCACGCTAACAGCGCACATCCAAAAGCCCTTAAGTGGAGTATCCCCTATGGAGAGTTCCTGCGGGCGCGTAGGAACTGCTCTGAGGAGGAGGAGTTTATTAAACAGATGTCTATAATGATGGTTCGTTTCCAAAGAAGAGGTTATCCTTTGATGGTCTTAGAGAATGCACGGGAAAGAGCAACCAATGCCATAAGAGAGAACTTATTGTTACCCAAGAACATGAAAATGTCGTCTGAGTTGAATGTGGAACCAGTGAGATTCATCACAGATTTTAACAGCTCGAATCAGAAGGTGAAACAGACGCTCAATAAACATTGGGGTGTCCTTAAGAAAGATCAGGAATTAAAACCCTTCATCAAACAACAGGCCAATGTCACCTACAGAAAAGTACCCTCACTAGGGGGACTATTGACACAAAGCTACTTCTCCAACAAACCTGTATATCTACAAAAAACAACTTGGTTATCACAGAAGGGCTTTGTGAAATGCGCAAGATGTAAAGCCTGTAACTATGGCCGCAATATGACAGAAGTTATGACCATTCAAGGTTTGAAAAAAACAATTAAGGAAAGGATCACGTGTGAAACCACCCACGTGGTTTACCTTTTGGAATGTAAATGCGGCCAAAGATATATCGGAAGTACAGTGAATAAACTAAAATTGCGCATCCTCCAACATTTGCGAGCCATATTGAACAAGGACTTTGCGTATGTGATGGCCAAACATATCTGGAGAGAGCATGAAGGGATTTTAGATAAAAACACACTCTCGTACTCTGGTATTGAACATATAACAACGAATATCAGAGGGGAGACAGAGAGCTGTTATTGAGACGTGCAGAATCAAGATGGATTGTCAATTTGGGTACAGAGATGCCGTGGGGCCTGAATGCGGATGCGGAACTATACACCTTCTTGTAATAATGTTTATCATTTAACCTGCCTCAGACATGTCTTAAAACTTGGTATCCTTGGGTTTTAAGTGTACCACAATTTTAATCAATGGGCCCAGTTATTGTGTTTTATCTCCCTCCTTTTGACAATCTCTCTTTTTATAACTTTTTATCACCTTATTGAGCACCGCATATGTGCAATTGTTGCATTAGGTATTATTCCTTGAAATGGCGAGTAAGTTGATCACTTAAGGGCTTATATTTTCAAGTGAATAATGATGAAGTATATCTGAACATAATTTTTTCCACTAACAGACATTAATGATGGAGTTTTACTCCATCATATATCGATCAGCAATGTATACATCTGATAATGTGGATTTGAATGGTCCAGTGGAAAATTGTTTGGAATACTGTATGGAGGTCAGTTGAGGTAATATTATACAGAGTAGAATACGGAAAAGTTTCTACGAATAAGCACTAAGTACTTTATATTTATGGTGTAAATATATAGTACTGAAAGGTATAGTAAGTTAAGAGCGGGTTTTATAGAACCCATCTTTTTGAATATAATGCTTTTAGTGACCTCCTCGTTTTAGATCTTTTTAGATTTTTTCACTTGTTGATAGAGGACATTTGCACTTTGTACTTGTATAAGCACAGGCACTTTAGACCTTCCTGGCACTTCTCGCAGATTCTTCCCTGGAGCCCAGGAAATATGCACATTGCACCTTTCGGCAGTGTTTGTCATTTTTATTAGTATATAAATTTGAATCTAGAAGTAAGAACATATAAATAAAATTGAAGCAATGTAAGGGGTGTTATTAGAGATTGAATTAAAAGAGTAGCTTGATGTTTTGGGAGAGATCGAACCATTACACATAATCGACATAATACTGGAAGTCTGGGGCTCTATTGATTATTAATAAGAAAATGACATAAATATGAAGGATTAGATGGTGTACTTCACAAATTGATAATATGTATTTATTCATGTCACTTTGAAAAATAGAGAAAGAATGTAAAGTAAGATAAAGCTATTTTGTTTATGTCTAAACTATACATGATTCCAATTTTGAACGTGGCTCCTTTAAGAAATTGACCTTGTTTTTAATTGGTGGTGGGGGGAAATGAACTATGCTTCCCCTTTAAATGGACACGTTGTTAGCA
The DNA here is from genome assembly GCA_963921515.1 of Calotriton arnoldi. Classification (NCBI taxonomy): domain Eukaryota; kingdom Metazoa; phylum Chordata; class Amphibia; order Caudata; family Salamandridae; genus Calotriton; species Calotriton arnoldi. The sequence continues at coordinate 133,365 of CAWUFW010002818.1, forward strand.
CACTTTGGACCCAGTAGAAGGCGCAAGCCGAAACGCGTAGGTCATCGTTTTGTATGCACCCCTGCACTTAGCTTGTGAAGGCTTCGTATGAAGAGGCTCTTTGTTATATTTTAATAAAGCCCTTTTGAAGTCAGTTCCTGTAAGGGCTGTGCTTCATTTTGCCCTGGTAAACGTGTGGAAAGCTGAGCCCGAGTGGAGGGCAACCATTTGGAGCAAATGTGCAATATATATATATATATATATATATATATATATATATATATATATATATATATATATATATATATATATATATATATATAACCTACTGGCAGTAGCCAGTAGGTAGTTATATTTATGTGAACAAGGCCGCTGTGCCGGCTGAAACGTGCCATGGCTGACGTGCGTTTACAATAAAGAGAACAATCGCATTTGATGTTGACTCCGTTTGTCATCTGAAAATTGCCTTTCGCCAAGCGTTTTATTACTATTATATATATATATATATATATATATATATATATATATATATATATATATATATATATATATATATATATATATACACAAAATCCACTTCCCAAACAATTCTCCCACGTTTGCGGGGTAAGAAGGAGACGGGCCGCCACTCCTGTGCAATTAACAGCATGTAAGGAATTTCATTCTTATTGTTTGGTTGAAAGTTATGTTACTCTAGAAAGGACCAATGGTTTCCTCCTCATTATGGCAGTCATGTTCCCATTGAGCAATTGAGACATACATTATGCTATTTTTACGGCTCCATCGTGGCAAGGAGCTGTAATAACAGCATAATGCAACATTGAGAAAGGCACCTTCTTTCCAGCTGCGTGAAGCAGTCCCATATGCTTCCTTCACCTGTTTGAGACCCTTGACACTTACACCCAATCCACCTGAGGCACTCCAGCTTCCCCCACCACCCCTCTCGAAGACATACTTGCGTGCGCCCTTCTTCCCTATGCACTCATGTCTGCCTCTACTTAAGACTCTCTTGCTTGCTCCTTTTGCTTCACCCAGAAGCATTTCCAAATGCCCCCTTCCACAAGACGCACAAGAAGCTCTCATCTTCCGCCTCTGACTTCTTGGAGTGCCACTTGTTAAGCATCAGTTAGCCATAGTGCGCAAGAAGAGGCAGACTGGAGCAAGAGGCCGGATAGCAGCTTGAAGCTATGGCAGAAGCAGGGCACAATTCCTAAAAAAGAGAAGTGGAGGGACTCACTAAGTTAGGCAGAATGGGCATGACATCACCTTGTGTGACATCACCGTGTGTGACATCACCACGCGTGACATCAAAGGAAGTGGCATGCATGTTCAGTTGGTCTATCACAGGGGTCTCCAACTGGTACCTTGGGAGCTACTAGTAGCTCGCCAGTACCCTGGAAGTAGTTCCCTGAATTGCTGCCCAGCACAGTACTTAATTCAGAGGGTCTCCTCTGGCCACATTAAAGAAGGTTATTTGCTAGAAAAAGGAAAGATTTTTTTGAGTGTGTCCTCTCAAATTATAAAGTACATATCTGATAGAAAACCATGTATTTGAGAAAATGATATTTGAAAATATGATTGAAAATCTAAAACATATTTAAACTGCTCTTTCAATGATGGTTCCTATCGAGTTGTGGAGATTTATAGTTTTTATTATTTCCTTTATGCAATGGGTATTCTTATTGGTGTAACCATTATGTCATTAGTTATGTGGAGGCATCTTAATATGAAAAATCTTTTCCTGACATTGCCAGTAATAACCCCCTCTTATGCGTTGTGGTGATAGTTGTTTTACTATAATACCAAATTTTAAATATTGTGCAGCCAAAATAGTGTACCCGGATATAGACTACCACAATATCATGAAGGTACGTATATAAAGATAAGTCTAGTTGTATTTATGTTCTTAACTCCACATTTATTTATCTTGACTAAATATATCTACGTGGTATGTAGATGTGGAGTTTAGAATAGTAAATCTATACTTACCTATATATGTACCTTCATTTTTTGGGAAATCTGTTTGTGTGTCTTTTGCTTTCTCGCCCTAAGTGCGCCAGGTATGCCCAGACGTGGGTCCTGGGCTCACTGTGCCACTGGAATCAAGCTATCCTGGCTGAAGAGGGTGAAACCCCGAAACCGGTCCTAGGATGCTTGTTTCCGGTCCAGGGAAGACCTGGCTTGGCAGTTCGGGCTGGACTGTTCCCATGAGGCACAGGGTCAAGACTGATTTGCATATGGCCAGGTCTAAACTGGGGTGGCATGGTGAGCAAAAGAATGATGGATTTAACCCAGATCTCTTGACTGGGGGTGAATGTTTTGATTTGTTCTGCATTCCGTCCATCAATTGTGTGTCTTTTGCTTTCTCGCCCTAAGTGCGCCAGGTATGCCCAGACGTGGGTCCTGGGCTCACTGTGCCACTGGAATCAAGCTATCCTGGCTGAAGAGGGGTGAAACCCCGAAACCGGTCCTAGGATGCTTGTTTCCGGTCCAGGGAAGACCTGGCTTGGCAGTTCGGGCTGGACTGTTCCCATGAGGCACAGGGTCAAGACTGATTTGCATATGGCCAGGTCTAAACTGGGGTGGCATGGTGAGCAAAAGAATGATGGATTTAACCCAGATCTCTTGACTGGGGGTGAATGTTTTGATTTGTTCTGCATTCCATCCATCAATTGTGTGTCTTTGCTTTCTCGCCCTAAGTGCGCCAGGTATGCCCAGACGTGGGTCCTGGGCTCACTGTGCCACTGGAATTAAGCTATCCTGCCTGAAGAGGGGTGAAACCCCGAAACCGGTCCTAGGATGCTTGTTTCCGGTCCAGGGAAGACCTGGCTTGGCAGTTTGGGCTGGACTGTTCCCATGAGGCACAGGGTCAAGACTGATTTGCATATGGCCAGGTCTAAACTGGGGTGGCATGGTGAGCAAAAGAATGATGGATTTAACCCAGATCTCTTGACTGGGGGTGAATGTTTTGATTTGTTCTGCATTCCGTCCATCAATTGTGTGTCTTTGCTTTCTCGCCCTAAGTGCGCCAGGTATGCCCAGACGTGGGTCCTGGGCTCACTGTGCCACTGGAATCAAGCTATCCTGGGTGAAGAGGGGTGAAACCCCAAAACCGGTCCTAGGATGCTTGTTTCCGGTCCAGGGAAGACCTGGCTTGGCAGTTCGGGCTGGACTGTTCCCATGAGGCACAGGGTCAAGACTGATTTGCATATGGCCAGGTCTAAACTGGGGTGGCATGGTGAGCAAAAGAATGATGGATTTAACCCAGATCTCTTGACTGGGGGTGAATGTTTTGATTTGTTCTGCATTCCGTCCATCAATTGTGTGTCTTTTGCTTTCTCGCCCTAAGTGCGCCAGGTATGCCCAGACGTGGGTCCTGGGCTCACTGTGCCACTGGAATCAAGCTATCCTGGCTGAAGAGGGTGAAACCCCGAAACCGGTCCTAGGATGCTTGTTTCCGGTCCAGGGAAGACCTGGCTTGGCAGTTCGGGCTGGACTGTTCCCATGAGGCACAGGGTCAAGACTGATTTGCATATGGCCAGGTCTAAACTGGGGTGGCATGGTGAGCAAAAGAATGATGGATTTAACCCAGATCTCTTGACTGGGGGTGAATGTTTTGATTTGTTCTGCATTCCATCCATCAATTGTGTGTCTTTTGCTTTCTCGCCCTAAGTGCGCCAGGTATGCCCAGACGTGGGTCCTGGGCTCACTGTGCCACTGGAATCAAGCTATCCTGGCTGAAGAGGGGTGAAACCCCGAAACCGGTCCTAGGATGCTTGTTTCCGGTCCAGGGAAGACCTGGCTTGGCAGTTTGGGCTGGACTGTTCCCATGAGGCACAGGGTCAAGACTGAGTTGCATATGGCCAGGTCTAAACTGGGGTGGCATGGTGAGCAAAAGAATGATGGATTTAACCCAGATCTCTTGACTGGGGGTGAATGTTTTGATTTGTTCTGCATTCCGTCCATCAATTGTGTGTCTTTTGCTTTCTCGCCCTAAGTGCGCCAGGTATGCCCAGACGTGGGTCCTGGGCTCACTGTGCCACTGGAATCAAGCTATCCTGGGTGAAGAGGGGTGAAACCCCAAAACCGGTCCTAGGATGCTTGTTTCCGGTCCAGGGAAGACCTGGCTTGGCAGTTCGGGCTGGACTGTTCCCATGAGGCACAGGGTCAAGACTGATTTGCATATGGCCAGGTCTAAACTGGGGTGGCATGGTGAGCAAAAGAATGATGGATTTAACCCAGATCTCTTGACTGGGGGTGAATGTTTTGATTTGTTCTGCATTCCGTCCATCAATTGTGTGTCTTTGCTTTCTCGCCCTAAGTGCGCCAGGTATGCCCAGACGTGGGTCCTGGGCTCACTGTGCCACTGGAATCAAGCTATCCTGGGTGAAGAGGGTGAAACCCCAAAACCGGTCCTAGGATGCTTGTTTCCGGTCCAGGGAAGACCTGGCTTGGCAGTTCGGGCTGGACTGTTCCCATGAGGCACAGGGTCAAGACTGATTTGCATATGGCCAGGTCTAAACTGGGGTGGCATGGTGAGCAAAAGAATGATGGATTTAACCCAGATCTCTTGACTGGGGGTGAATGTTTTGATTTGTTCTGCATTCCATCCATCAATTGTGTGTCTTTTGCTTTCTCGCCCTAAGTGCGCCAGGTATGCCCAGACGTGGGTCCTGGGCTCACTGTGCCACTGGAATCAAGCTATCCTGGCTGAAGAGGGGTGAAACCCCGAAACCGGTCCTAGGATGCTTGTTTCCGGTCCAGGGAAGACCTGGCTTGGCAGTTCGGGCTGGACTGTTCCCATGAGGCACAGGGTCAAGACTGATTTGCATATGGCCAGGTCTAAACTGGGGTGGCATGGTGAGCAAAAGAATGATGGATTTAACCCAGATCTCTTGACTGGGGGTGAATGTTTTGATTTGTTCTGCATTCCGTCCATCAATTGTGTGTCTTTTGCTTTCTCGCCCTAAGTGCGCCAGGTATGCCCAGACGTGGGTCCTGGGCTCACTGTGCCACTGGAATCAAGCTATCCTGGCTGAAGAGGGGTGAAACCCCGAAACCGGTCCTAGGATGCTTGTTTCCGGTCCAGGGAAGACCTGGCTTGGCAGTTCGGGCTGGACTGTTCCCATGAGGCACAGGGTCAAGACTGATTTGCATATGGCCAGGTCTAAACTGGGGTGCCATGGTGAGCAAAAGAATGATGGATTTAACCCAGATCTCTTGACTGGGGGTGAATGTTTTGATTTGTTCTGCATTCCGTCCATCAATTGTGTGTCTTTTGATTAGTTATGTGGAGGCATCTTAATATGAAAAATCTTTTCCTGACATTGCCAGTAATAACCCCCTCTTATGCGTTGTGGTGATAGTTGTTTTACTATAATACCAAATTTTAAATTTTGTGCAGCCAAAATAGTGTACCCAGATATAGACTACCACAATATCATGAAGGTACGTATATAAAGATAAGTCTAGTTGTATTTATGTTCTTAACTCCACATTTATTTATCTTGACTAAATATATCTACGTGGTATGTAGATGTGGAGTTTAGAATAGTAAATCTATACTTACCTATATATGTACCTTCATTTTTTGGGAAATCTGTTTATTAAATTTTTATTTTTCAAGCATTCATGAGCTTTGCATTTGTACGAACTTTTGCGTTACGTAGTTGCTTGTTACATAGAATTTCTGGAGAACATTACGACATTATACATGCTTGTAACAGATTTATCATCAATTTGCTATTGACTTTGCAGTCCCAGTTTGTATCGCTCAATGCCATTTACAATTGATGTACTACCGCGCAGATTATTAGTTGGCGCAACCCTGCTGAGGTTGTTAAGGCATGTGCTGTGCTTTCGTGCTTTAATTGTATAATGCTCAATACCTGATTAACTGTGGAGGCTGGTTATAACGAAATGGTGACAAATAAACACATAATAGGGTGTGAATCTGAACTGGGAAACTAGCTCCTGGACACCCTGAACGTCACTTTCCTGGGGTTGGCGCAGCTGACTAGCTTTTTGGAAGTGGTTTTTGGCCTACTTGGGGGCATGCATGCAGGTACTTTCGTACACTGTCTTCTTAGCATAGCATTCTCCTTATTGCTTATTGTTGGTGGTGTGTGTGCTTAAGGCACTCGGTCTGCTGAGGTCGGGGGTGGTGTGCTATCATTGTGGATAAGGGTTACAGTTGCCAAAATCTCATCCCAACTAGTGGCAAGAGGGACCTTGCGAATACCCAGCGTGTCCTCTCGGTGGAGTGTTACGCTTTCAGCCTTGGCCCAGGTGAGCATCAAGCTTCTCCACATTAGTATGCTCAGGGGGTCAGGGGCTTTCCACCTTTTGATGATCAGTCTTTTTGCTACTGCTATCCCCAAGATGAGGAACCTGGAGGTAACTCTATTTTTGTGGTTTCTCCGGCATAGGTGTAAAATGTACGTGTACCATTCTGGCGAGAGGGCACGGTCCGTGCATTTTGACAGTGTGTCTGCTACCGCTTTTCAGTATTCTAGTAGGGCCGGGCATCCCCAAAGCATGTGTAATAGGTCCGCATTAGTGAGTGTACATCTGGGGCATGCGACTTCCTGGCGCTTAAAGTATTGGTTGATCTTTGCAGATGTGAGATATGCTCTGTGAGTGATGTAGAATTGAATTTGGCGTAGGCTTGTGTTCCTGGGGACTTGTATTGGGCTTGTCAGTACCGAAGACCATTCAGAGTCCATGAGTTGGCGGCCTATGTCGTCTTCCCAATGCTGTCGGAGTGGCGATATTTTGGTTGCTGTGTGGTGTCTGAGTGAGGACATGAACCATTTAGTTAGGTGTCCCCCCTGTCCCATAAAGTGTGCATATTGTATGGTCAGGTGTGTCACTGGTTTAGTGGTTAAATCGCCCCATTTAGCGGTGAGTGCCGCCAAAAGGGAGCAGTGGAGTAGAAACTGTCCTCCTCCACCAGTGTCATGTATGGGATCAGTGCGCCCTTACGATACAGGTCTCCTATATCTTGGACCCCTGCTTCTTGCCAGCTCTGTAGCTCCGCCGCTGTGGTGATTGTGGTACCTCTGGGCGTTCCTTCCAATGGCAAGGCTGGTGCGTATGGGGTGACTGCGGTTATATAGTGCTCTAAAGTAGCATCTGTGTGCTACGTTGAGTAGCAGCCAGTCTGATGGTTTGGTTTTTGAGCAAGGGTGGAGTAGTCCTATGAGGTCTGAAAGGTGTAGGGGTGGCTGTGTGGTCGCCGCGTCTGCTCTGTGGCGGTCCGCTAGCCATCTGGCCACCCACTGCAGTTGTGCGGCCAAGTAGTATTGCTCTAGATTCAGGGCTGCGAGGCCTCCCTGGTCTGTGGGCAGGTAGAGCTTATTTATCGCTACTCGGTGTCTGGATTTTCCCCAGATGAAGTCTTTGACCAGTTTTTCCTGCGGGCGGAAGAAGGATGGGGGGACATAGTGTGGGAGATTCGTGAAGTAATACAGGAATCGGGGCAGAATCACCATTTTTGCGAGGGCCACCCTCCCCGTCACTGACATCGGGAGCGTGCTCCAGAATGTCATCTGGGATCAGACCGCAGTCAGGGCTCTGCCTAGATTGCCATCCAGCAAGTCTGTTGGGCTCCTATATGTGCGAATTCCAAGATAGGGGAATGTGTCAGCGCACCAGCAGACCTGTACTCCATTGAGAGCGTAGCCCGGGTCCTCACTGAAGGAGTATAGGCAGGATTTGGAAACGTTCGCCCTCAGCCCCAATATGGCGCCAAAGTTTTCCAGCGTGTGTGCCAGCTTTTGTGGAATTTGGTGGATGTCTTTTATGTACAGCAGCAGATCATCGGTATAGAGTGATATTATGTGTGTGCCATCCCCTAGTGTGACGCCATCGCACAACTCAGAACGGAGTGCCTCCACCAGTGGCTCAATAGCTAGCGAGAAGAGCACAGGGGACATCCCTGTCTAGTCCCCCTCTGCACATTCACCGGGCACGATATGTAGGGGCCTGTTTTTACTCGCACCGTTGGAGCATTATATAATATTTTTATCATGCTTAGGAAAGTCTCCCCTAGTTTGTATCTTTCCAGCGCTGCGAACTGGAATCCCCACTCTAAGAAATCGAAAGCTTTTTCAAGATCTAATATCAGACAACCTGCCCATGGCCAGTGAGTTTTTGAATAAGTGGCGATTCTGAAGAATCGCCTCAGGTTTAATGAGGTGCTCCTGGAGGGTACAAACCTGTTCTGGTCTGCATGGACCAGGGTGGGGACCGCTTGCATGAGCCGGGCAGCTAGTAGTTTTGCTAATATCTTATAATCGACATTGAGAAGAGCTAGTGGCCTGTATGAGCCCAGCTCTAAGTGGTCCTTGTCGGGTTTGGGCAGGGATACCAGGTTTGCCTCTCTCATGGACGGTGAGAGCCGTTGTGTATAGCGCATGTAAGTGGGGAGTGAGCATTGTGGCGTAGGCCTTATAAAATTCCGCTGGGAAGCTGTCTGGGCCGGGGGTTTTCCCGTTCGCTAACACCATTATAGCGCTTCGGATTTCCTCGGGTGTAATATTTTCAGGCGCACAAAATCTAAGAATGCAGTTAGTTGCCTCACTTCTTGAGACCCTATGGACTAGTCCAATGTAGTATAGTGGCAATGTCATTGTGGCGTGTATTTCATGTTGTGTATACACAGTCAGTCCTGTTTCAGTTCTTAGGGTACTTATAGGGTGGCGTGCTTGCTCTTGGCGTAGTAGCCAAGCTAGTGTTTTACCCGCACGGTCTGCAGTGGCGTGTGTGCATGCCGAGTGCGCTGCATAGTTGTGACAATGGAGCGGCTCCAGCAGATCCACGTGCTCTGCCCGTACTGTGTCCAGTCATCTCGTGTCCCTGCTTCCCTCTGTCTGTTTTATCTCTTGGCCCAGTAGTTGTTGATCTACTTTGCTGAGCTCCATGTTCAGCTGTTTGCATATGCTCCAGGTGGCCCCTAGACAGAGCCCTCGTAATGTTGCTTTGAAGGCGTCCCATTCGAGGAGGGGGTCCTCATTGGAATGATCATTTATCTCAAAGTGTTCGAGTATTGTCGTTCCCAGGGAGGAGCGGAATACCTGGTCTTCCAGCGCTGCTGGTTGTAGACGCCACATGGGGATCAGGGCATGCCCTGTGTCCCACGTGAGCTGCAGGAGCTGAGGGTTGTGGTCGGAATGAATTCGTCCCAGGTATTCGATGCGCTTGATGAGTGGAAGGAGGGCGGGTGACCCAATTATGCGATCGAGTCGGACGTGGAGGTCGTGTACTGGGGAGTAGAACAAGTAAATTTGTGTAGTAGGGTTAAGAGTACGCCAGACGTCTATCAGTGACCAGTTTGTTAGCCACTCCGACAGGGCCTGCAAATTAAATGTTGCTGTGATGCGTGTTAGGGGTGGGTATGACCTGTCCATTTCTACATCTAAGACTGAGTTAAAGACTCCTCCTATAAGCCAGGGGTGCCTGCTCCATCTGGCCAGTACTCTTGTACGTTTTCTGTGGAATGAGGTTTGTTTCACATTCGGAGCATATACGCAGCCCAGTAGGAGCGCTTGCCCATTTAGTTTGCCTTTCACAAAGACATACCTCCCCTACGGATCTGTGACCACTTCTTCCACTATGTGTGGGACTCCTGCTCTTATCCACATCAGCGCCCCCCTTGCCTGAGAAGCGTAATTTGTGCTGTGTACTTGTCTCCTCCAGCGTTTGCGGAGGCGATCTGCTTCGATTTGGGTGAGGTGCATTTCTTGTAAAAAGGCTATTTTTGCATGTCTGCGCTAGAGATATGCAGAAATCGAGTATCTGCGGGCGGGTGCATGCATGCCCCTCACATTCCATGTCAGGATATTAGTTTGTGCCATGTGTGGTTTTTACAGCTCAATGCGTGGGGGAGATTGAGGTTGTTATCAGCTGCTGGGGTGCCAGTCAGAGCTTCCAGGGACAGGGTTAACATAACAAGAAGTGGGGATGCAACTGAGTTTTATGTAACCTTATGAGGGCGATCTCGTACTCAATGCTCGTCCAAACTGTGGGGCCTAACAGTGGCAACTGTCATGTTGGATGTATCTAACTGTGGGAGGGTCTGCTGCGCGCACGTATGCGTTGGATTGCGCCCCGATGTTTACTAGGGGTGATTAGTGAATCCCTTCTTTCCCTTTTTTTATGCTCAGGGTTCTGGAGTGGACACGTCTGGTTTGGTGGGGGAGGGAGGTCTGTGCTGTGGGTGTACTACCTAGCTTATGCCAGTTGGACTTGCTTCGCGCTTAGGCATGTCTCTGCTGGATCAGGGTGCCTAATTAAAGCCATGTGTTAGGTGCATAGACAGTGAAAGGATACGATTAACAAAAACAATTTCCATTGATCAAATGATGTCGTCAGAGGTATGTGGTGTAATGTCCGGCAGCTGAAGGGAGTCTCGGTCATCGGATCACGTCGGCCAAGACCCAGCCAAGCTCTGAGAAGGGGCTGAGCGTTTTTCAAGTTCTGAGGTCTGTGAGCTGGTGCTGAAGGTTGCTGTCACGTGGAGGGCCTCCTGTCATTCCATCATCCTCTGTTCCATATCAGGGATTGTTGCCTGTGTTTTCTGCCTGTCTAGGGCTTCTCCCTCTGCCGTGGCGGTGACTTCTTCTGCCACGGCGGGGTGATTGCATGCCCACCAGTGGTTTGGGCCCCGTTAATAGTCCTGATTCTTCCAGCCAGTCTCAGACTTCTGAGGGTGTTTCAAAGAGTCTCGTTTGCCCTTTTGGGACGACTCGCAATTTAGCTGGGAACATGAGGGAGTAGCGAATGCCCAGTGTCCGGAGTTGGCATTTTACATCTGTGAACGATCCTCGCCACTTCTGTACCTGTATGGTGTAATCGGGGAACAGCATTACGTGTTGGCTTTGCACCTTAATTTCAGAAATCTTACGGGACTTCCTTAGCACCGTGTCTCTGTCCCTGTATTTGAGCAGTTTGAAGAGCAATGGTTGCGGTCTGGCACCTGGGGGTGGCCGGCGGGCTGGTGATTCAGCGCCAATCAGGGATCGATAATCAATATTAACGCTATCACTGGCCCATACTCATACACCTAGCAAACTAATCCCTGTAGCGCTGTTCAAGTTTGTGTTAAATCAGTTATACATATATACAGGATCATATCCAACACTCTAAATACATAACTGAACCTGTATATCAACTCTCTTTCCTCTGGTCGATGGACCTAAAGTTGAGAAGTTGATGGTAATAATTAGTATTAGCTATCTATCTATATTACTAAATAAACCACAAACTCAGTGTAAGGTTAACAGTGTTTATCGTAAAATAATGTGAAGGTAAAATACTCATCATGTACAGGTTTACAAAGCAAACAAAGACTCAATCACAGAGAGAGAACATTAATCAGAGCAAACAGTGTCAAACTCATATCAAATGAACAATTATGCAAATTAGGGAGTGGATAGATGAAGAGACAAAAGATTCAGAGACAAATATACATTTGCAAATGATTATGCAAAGTACGGATCATTTAGCTATACTAGCCCAAATAATTCAGTAGAAAATCTACCCCCTGGCCATGGGAATAGATGGGGGTTCCCCGAGAAGGTTCAGGGAACAAAGAGTAGGACAGGAACAGGAAATAAGCAGGCCTCAATCTGGATACAGCAAACCGACGGACAGTGACGATCTCCCTCTCTCTAGCTTCTCCAAAGACGCGCCTCCCAACGACCCCCCAGGCACCCCAGTTATACCCTAAAACCTACATGTCCAAACCATCATTGTAGCAACATTTTCAGAAACTCAATCTCTCATTGGTCAGTTTAGGGGGTGTTCTATCATACCACCAAAGTCACGTCCATGTTTTCACAGCATTCTTTGTTTTACAATTTTCTCATTACATCAACCACGTCTCATGAATACACATTTCCTCCAACAAATAACATGTTGCAAGTCTCTACACTTTTATTGTTCACCTCGACAGTTTCTGCGGAATGAGTTTGTACATTTGCACTTGATCCCACGGCCATCCTTCCGTTACTTGGCAGTCATACAATAATCCTTGAAGGTTATCAGCCGTTGCCTTCTCCATTCTCTCTCAGAGCTCGATTTTCAGCTTATTTATCCGTATTTTATTTCTCGTTAACCCTCGACTGACATGCAAAGATGTAGGCCCATGCGTGCATCACTACGATGAACAGAACCCAAACATTATTATTTTCATGAAATAAAATCCTCACTGTTCACAATCCACCATTGCACTATCCCCCGTGGTAATTCTAGCAAGAGCATTAATGTGCAAAAACAGCATTAATATTATTTTATTTTTAAGCAGAACGTAAATGCGGCCTAGTTTTCATGCATTAGTCCACGCATTAGTGCACGCATGCGCAAAAGCATTTCCCCATGTTCTCGTGTTTTTGTACGTTTTTATTTTCCCAGCACACTGTTAGTAAATGTTACTGAGGACTTAATCCGAGCAGGTTTATTTTCTCCAAACCCTGCTCCATCAATTCCCCCCTTTGATGGCATTTATGAGCCATCACAAAATAACCATCATACCAATTGCCACCTTTATCTTCATCTAAAGGTCTGTATTTCTTTCCCGTTTTGGCATTTTCTCATCTAGATCTTTCATCATTTCATAATATTTCCTCTCATATCTTCTAGTTCTATCTCTTCTCTTTTTCTTTTTCTTGCTCTACGTTTATTGTCTGACTCTGTCATCTCCTTCCTTCCACATCTATACTTGCAACATTTATATGCCATTATTATTGACATTGTCACTACAGCTATTGAAATAATTGGTATTATTATCTTCCCTAACAAGCTACTCTCAAATGTAGAAAACCATTTACCTACGGAGGAAAAACCCTTACCAAGTTTCTCCCAAACACCATCAACCTCCAGTTGGGTCAAATCTTCATGTAATTTCGTAATATTCTTAATATACCCCTCAAGACTTTTACTTTTATCAGGATATAACTACAGCAGTGTTGTATTTTGAACATGCCACAGACTCCGCCCTCTTCTGCCAATAAAATATCAAGGGCAAGTCGATTTTGCAAAACCATTGATCTAATTGCAACCATTTCAGTATCAATCATCAGGAACCCACCAGCAGTATCTGTTGATAAACGATCAACCACTGTGGACAATTTTTGAATTTTATGCGAATTCAGAACGACTCCAACTGAGGGTATCAGTGCACCAAAAATATCACCAATTATTTCTGAAAAACTTGCTCTCTTTTTGCGTATTAGTCCATGCTTTATTTCATTTATTTTGTTGTTTCTATCTACATGATACACCTTGGGGAATATGATTCCAAAATAATAACTACCATATCAATGTGCTGGCAACCTATAGTAAGCATTCTTACCGCACACATAATAAACTCCTGGGAAAACAGGATCAGTTCCACCTTTCAATCCCCAACCACAAGTTATTAAAAAAGTATGTTCACATTCACTAGTACCAATGAAATAATTATTAAAATCAGTTTTTAGTCTTAGTAAGCAAAGTTTCCCTTTATGATACCAATCCAGAGACATTGCAGCGTAAGTCTCGCCTTTTTTATAATTTCCCTCTCTGAAAGCCATGGTGGTACATGTGACTTCTGTTCAGCAGCTTTTCTTTGAAACTCCTGTCTTCTATCTTCTACCATGTTAATAAATTATTTTTCTTCAGCCCGCAAACTACAGGTAAGATTATGTCTATGAGCATATATTATATCTAGTGTCTGAGTAATATGAAAAAATTCTCCCATGTATCCCGCATTTCTACTACTATACACCTTATTCATATCTTTTCTAATTGGAATTTCTGAAAACACTAAATCTAGGTTTGAATAATAATATTGTAACTTCCCTGTCACATAGAACAAACTTGTTAATATACTGCACGACACACCATATGTTAAAGAAAGGTGATGGTAAGTCACCCCCTCTGAGACAGACGAAAGTAATTGCATGCACACGTAACAATCTCTCACATCCATTGTCTCAACATACTCATATAATAATTTTGTAAAAACATTTTACGAGAAATCATTAATCGATTTATTATGATGATAAATACTTTCATCTATCTCTTTTATATTAGTATTAGGTGTTTCCTTAGTAACTGAAGTCACTCTCTCACTTATCGCATTATTAGTATTATTTTTGTTATTAGTCACGGTTAGAACAGGTACAATGACTGTCAATATTAGCCACATTATCATTAGTAGTAAGACACTACATAAGCAAGTTTTAATACATCTACTTTTTAAACTAGATTTTTGATGTCCAATCACTGTATCTTCTGCCATTTTTTGTATACTATAAAAATATATAAACTAAGAAAAAACCTAAATTTCTAACAACTCTCTAAAGATTTTTTGACAAACTAGTCCAAAAAACCACCGGAGAAATAGTGTATCCTACACTTCAAAGCTTTCTTCTTTACCCCTTTTTTTTTTGTTTTGTTAAGTCTTCTTTAAATCTTCTGGATCTTTCAATTTGTTATTGACTGAAGTTGTTGCACCTTAACTTTCACAGTCCTTTTAAGGCGGTTTATATTTGCTTTCATCAACTTGTTCAGTACCAGTACCATCCTCTCTTTTTATTGGATCTGTCCTTTCAATTTCTTCCAATATCACATATGTCCATTCTGGAGCTGAGTATTTCTTGCTCGGAATTCTTATTCTCTTTGTTCTTTGCACTAGATCTTCCTCTGATTCTTCTTGTTCAGTTTGACTTGAAACTTCATTTATTTGCTCTGGTTTTCTCTTCTCAAGAGTGTATTTCAGTCTTTTCACTCCACTTGGCCAATTGTCACCCCTTTTCGCTCTCTTAGCTTGAACCGCTTCTTCACCTTCTTTTTCTCGTTCACAAGTTCTTTTATTTAGCCCTTTTCTTTGACGTACTTGCTCTTTATTTTCAGTACCTTCCTCTTATTTTTGCCCAACAGCAGTCTTATGAAACCCAGTAGCTGGTGCCCACTCTACTTGACTTGTGCTTGGTTGTTCATCACCCACAGACTTGTCAGAATCTGTCACTCTAGATTCTTTGGTTTCATAACCTTCAGCTTCTGGTTTCTTATTTCCATCGACCAGTTGCTGCTCACCTTTTTCAAGTGGACTTGGGACTCTTCTTGTGTGACTTGCGTGTATCCAGTTGGGTAAGCCACCACACTTCACTGCTGTCGTTGTCACCAAAATAATCTGGTATGGTCCATGCCACCTGGGTTCTAAACACGACTTCCTCACGTCTTTCTTGACAAGAACCCAATCTCCTGGACTCAGATCATGTGCTTGATCCGGCTGTGTTGTGGTTGCAATTTCTCCAACCTGATGAGACACAGAACGCACCAGATCAGCCAATCCTTTGCAATAGTCAAGCACTAGATCATCAGAAATATTCATCAGTTTGTTTGCTGGTACAATTGCTTGTCTCATTGCTCTTCCCATTAGGACTTCATGGGGACTCAATCCAGTCTTTTTATCTGGAGTGCTTCTAAGACTCATCAATACCAGGGGTAAAGCGTCAGGCCATTTCAGTGTTGTAGATGCACATACTTTTCCCAGTCTAGATTTTATTGTGCCGTTGATTTGCTCGACCACTCCAGATGCTTCTGGTCGATAGGCACAATGCAGCTTTTGCTCAATTTGTAATGCTGCACAGATCATCCAAATTATCTCATTATTAAAGTGAGATCCCCTATCTGTTTCTAAAGTGACCGGAAAACCAAACCTTGGTATTAATTCTCTCAAAAGCAATTTTGCAACAGTAAGGCTATCGTTCCTTCTTGTTGGGTAGGCTTCTACCCAATGAGAAAACAAACAACCAACACATATTTTAGTCCGTTACATGGGGGAAGCTCAATAAAGTCAAATTGGAGCCTTGTAAATGATCCTGCTGCCTTTCCAATTCGCCCCCAACTAACAACTGTCTTTCTGCCTGGATTTTGCTGCTGACATGTAACACACCTCTGCAAAGACTCTGAATTTAGGGTTGTACCATGACTGCTTGAAGAGCCTGATCATTGCATCCCTTCCAACATGTGCAATTCCATGGTACACCCTTGCCATTTGAGAAAGTAAACAATCTGGCATAACTGGTCTGCCATCTGTATACACCCAAACCTCATCCTCTGCTCTCTTCTTGCAGCCTATTTTTATCCAAAGTTCCTTTTCTTCGTCTCCTGCCTCTTCTTGCAACTGCCTAATCTCATCCCAAGTTTCCAAAGAGGAAAACATCAAGTGGCAATTAGTATTTTTCTTTTCCACCCCTCTGTTGATTGCAATTGAATTTTGTGCACAGAAACGCGCTACTTGATCAGCGTATCTGTTATCGCTCATCACATAATCATTTCCTGACTTATGTGCAGAACATTTGACCACTGCAATCTTCTTGGGCAATTGCAAAGCATCCAATAAATCTTTCACATTTTTACTGTTCCTGATCGGAGAACCTGAAGAAGTCAGAAATCCCCTTTGGATCCATAACTGGGCAAAATCGTGAACCACCCCAAAACCATATTGACTGTCAGTAAATATGGTTACTCTCAAATTTTTGCCAATTTGACATGCTCTAATTAGAGCTATGAGTTCAGCAATTTGTGCAGAGTTTACCCCTTTTAGACAGGATGCTTCTAGAACTGCAGCCACTGTGCATACTGCATAAGCAGAACTCAATACACCTTTTTCATTTCTCAGACATGATCCATCAACAAACATCACACTATCTGACTCCTCTAGCGGCATATCCTTAATGTCTGGCCTTGGTTTCGTGCACAATTCTGTCACATCCAGACAATCATGATCTGCTTCATCTTTCACTTCTTCACAAAATGGACTAGATAACAATGTTGCCGGATTTATTGTCGTGCATCTCACCACAGTCACATTCTCAGCACCCAAAATTACCCTTTCATACCTAGTCAGCCGACTATAGGTCATGTGCTGTGTTCGAGTTCTTGTCAACAGAATTTCAACAGAGTGTGGCACATAAACTTTAATTGGATGTCCCATCACAATCGCTTCACTCTGTTCCAAACTCACACAAGTAGCAGCTACTGCCTTTAAACAGCCTGGTAACGCTGCTGCCACTGAATCCAAAGGAGCAGAAAAATATGCCACTGGACGTCGTGACATTCCATGTCTTTCAGTCAAAACTGAAAGTGCACACCCATCTCTCTCACAGCAGTACAATGCAAAATCCTTTGTATAATCTGGCATTCCTAATGCAGGTGCTCGACAAAGACTGTCTCGTAACTCGATAAATGCTTTCATGCTTTCATCGTCCAACTCAATCGGATCAGTTACATCTTTGTGTGTCAACCTCTGTAAAGGTTTTGTAATCAGTGAAAAGCCACTGATCCACTGTCTGCAGTATCCAACCATTCCCAAGAACATTCGAACTTTCTTCTGAGTTTTAGGAGGGCTCATTTGCTGAATCACACTGATTCGTTCTGGTGTCACCTTCCTGATTCCCTTCTCTATTTTGTGTCCCAAATATTGGACCTCCTATTTACAAAATTGTAATTTTGCTGGTGACACTTTATGCCCACCTTCTGCCAAATGATTCAGTAAGGCAATTGCATCTGTCACACATGCCTCTCGTGTTCTTGATGCCATCAGTAGGTCATCAATGTACTGAACCAAGACCGATTTTCCTGGCAATATCAAAATCTCCAAACACTTTTTCAAGATCTGATTAAAAATCGAAGGACTCTCTGTGTACCCTTGAGGAACTCGGCACCATGCCAAAACACGGTCTCAGAACCGGAAAGCAGATAAATACGGACTATCCGGATGTAAAGGAATCAAGAAAAATGCTTGACACAGATCAATTACTGTGTACCATTCAGCGTCACAGGGAATTTGATAAAGAATCACTGCTGGGTTTGGCACTATTGGACAACAGGGTACCACTATTTTGTTTATTTTACGTAAATCTTGCACTATTCTATACTTTCCACTTGGCTTTTTAATTCCCATAATCGGTGAATTACATGGATTGCTTAGTATTTCTCTTAAAATACCCTGCTCAATCATTTGGTCAATCACAGGAACAACTCCTGCTGTTATCTCAGGACTAATTTTGTACTGAGGTGTGTTTGGAAATGTTGCACCCGGTTTCACCATGACCTGAATAGGATCCACACCTTTCATCAGACCAATTTCTTTTCCTGTAAAGTCCCATACATCAGACCTTACTGTATTTCTCAACTCTGCAGGCAAATCTTCTTCAGTGAGAAGTGAAAATAACTCATCCACTTCTGTCCCTTGCTTTGCTAACATCATTTTAAACGCAACATCCTCATCTGGTGTTTGGAAAGCAATACCATCTGGCGTACAGTAGATGGTGAAGTTCATCTTACATAGCAAGTCTCTTCCTAAAAGGTTCACCGGACTTGTATCACATACCACAAACCGATGCATGTCTCTGAAGCTTCCGATATGAACTTCTATAGGCTTTGTTATTGGGGTTTTGATATGCTTATTTGAGACTCCTACAACTTGGATAGTTTCTCCAGAGAGGGGTAGGTTTGGAATTTCTGCTGCTCTAACAATAGAACGGGTAGCACCAGTGTCCACTAGGAATGTAATATCATTACCTTCCACTTTTCCATCAACAAATGGACCTGACTGATCTACCTCTAGAGATGTGCCAAGCACGCACTCTTACTCCCCCCTCAGGCACCGTCATTGAGATGAGTCTGAATCACTCTCATTGCACTGCAACAAGTATTGCGAAACCATTTGCACATTTTGATTCTTACCAATTTGTTCACCTGCGTGAAATCCAGTGTTCGCACTGTATCTCTGCACTTGAGCATTCACATTATTTGGCATAGGAGCTTGTGGTACATGTAACTGTGGAGTAACAACCTGCTGCTTCTGTTGCTGTTGTTGATTCACAACCACCTCATTCTGCACCTGTGAATTTAAATTTTGATTTATCCCATTATTCTTCAGAACAGATCTACACTCGTTCTTCCAATGTCCAAACGTTCTGCACGCATGACAAGGAAACTTCCTTTTCAATTCATCTTTATTCATTTTACCTCTACCTCTACCACCACTCAATACTTGACCATTCTGATTCTGACCTCTCATTTGATTATCTGTTTGGGAACCACTGTTTCCGTCTTGCTGTTCTGCAACTTTCACTTGTGCCCACATCATTTTCTCTTTTAGCTTCTTGTGTCTTGACTCAATATCATCACTGCAATATTTTGCATACCTCAGTATCTCATCGACCGTTTTACTGTGCCAACAAATCAAATGTTGCTGAATCATGTTGCTAATTTCTGGTTTAAGTCCAAACACAAAACGATACACAAAATGTCCCATATCTTTATCTCCAATATTCTAAAACCACTGTACTGTTTGAACACCTGTAACAACCTTTCATATTAAGCATGTACTGACGCCTTTGGTTCTTGGGTTGTTCTGTCAATTTTAACCCAGTCTGTTTCTTTTGGAGAAATTTTTCCTTTCAGGTAAGTGATTACCTGATTATATTTCTTCATCACCTCATCTGAAGGTGCACCTGTTTTCACATCTCTAGGATATTCTTCTTTAGGCCAATCAACAGCAATTTTACACTCGGTCCATAAATCAGCTGGGACAACAATCTCAAACAATCCATCTAAATCCGTTAACAAAACCTTTGAAACCTTTACAAACCTCTCTACTTGTTTGTATCACTCAACTGGTTTTTCCCTCAATCTAGGAAAGTCATTAGTAAAGGATAATATATCCTGTCTCGACCAAGGAACGTGAACATATCCACCACTTGGAACTTCTCTCATCGGACACACCATTTCAACTTGTCCTGACTCTCTTAATGGAAACAAAGACGCATTTTTGTTGGCAGTCATTTCTTCTTTCTTTTTCGCCCATCTACCTTTCCACCGTTCTACATCTCCCCACTTCTTCAAGATATTCATCAATTCTTTTATTTGCAACCTTTTGCCAGACGCATTCAAACTCTCCAAATCCTTTTCAGTAAAATCCAGTCTATACATTTTCTGTAACAGCTTTGACTTCTCTAGGTCTACTCCATATTCATTAGCAGCCTCTGTCAATTTCTCATGAAGATTTCTTGCTCTCCAAGTAATATTTTTGCACAAAAATATCAACTCTTCATCTCGATAACTACTCACTCTGTCTGGACTTATTGTACCAATAATAATTTCTTCCAAATCCACTCTCAATTTACTCACATCTATACTCTGGAGTTGAGGTTTTCGCTTTTCCATTCCCCTTATCCAATCATCTAACTCATCTGGCGATGGTCCCATCGAACTTCCTGACACTGGATTGACATTCTGCACTATTCTTCTCGGATCCATTTGCGCACTTCTCTTAGGGGTTTCATTTATCATCTCACAAATTGGTAGATCAATTAATGAAGTACTTGTTTCAGCTTGTCCAGCTTGATCAACTATCGTTAACACCTTATTCCTGTCACTATTCATTGGGACTGTCAACGCATGTACTCTCGATATATTCTGTTTTTCTCCATACAATGGAACTACAGGACCAATCGTTACTGGCACTGTTAATGCTTCCGCATTCAGATTCAATTGATTAATTTTCTGAGTCAACTCCTCTCTCACCTTATTCCACATGTCCATTTCAATCTCTTGAATTATTCTAGTAACTACCGGGACTTGTGGAACCTGCGGATTTAGTGGGGTTCCCATTAATGGTGCATTTAGGACTGTTTCACTTGAATTTTCCTGATAAGGTGGAGGTCTTTTAGTCAAAATGTCATCTAACAACTCATCATCAGAATCACTTGGGTCAAAGTTTAATCCCGATGTCTCTACATTTTTCTTTTTCTCTTTACATTTGCCTCCAGTCGATTCCTCAGCCACTAAAACTGGGTACAAACCATCCACTTTTAGGGCTCTCCTCCATCTTTTCATTTGATCATCCCATCTTGCCTCAGCAAACCTCGATATCATATTCCTATATCTATTTCCATTCCTGAATTTTTCTCTTTTATATGCCTCATGTTCCCATTCCTCAAGCGCTTCATACTGAGTAGGTCTAGGATTTGGTTCTAGGGAGTTCATTAGTTCTCTCAAATTCTCCAAAACCCTTACATTAAATGTACTATGTTTCGGGAAAGCTAAGACACCATCATCTTCTGTGTATCTAACCCAATTCTCTAACCAAGTACACGTATGATAATCACTTTCCAACATCATTAAAGAAGCAGCCGTTCTTGGAGGTGGAATAGGAATTCCCTCTCTAGTAACTATTGATTTGTCCTTTTAAAAGAAACCCTTTATTCTATTAATCATCTTCATTTTTCCAGACTCTTCACGCTAAAATATAATTCAGTAAACAAACAAATAATCTCTTCGTACTTCAGCTTATTCTATTGGCTAGCACTTGTCCAATACTAGCGCGACTCACACCAACAGGCCAATCTGAGCACACTACGTAGTCAACTCTTCAACCAATACCAGCGCAACTTACAGCAATCAACCAATTACAGCTCTCTAAGGGCCCGCTGTCTGACCAATGTCAGCGCGGCTTTTCGTGACGTCAGTATTACTCCAACTACTGACCCTCCCTTTACAAAATAATACGGCAATGTTTTTCTGTTCTTTTCTCAACTAAACTTGTTAGAAAACAAACATTAAAACAATGCTACCTTGTCTGTTCCACTAAATAAAGAGATAGTCTTCACTTCAAAAAGAAAGATTTTCTCACTTCAAGTAAAATAACGATCAGCGCTATTCTACACCCAAACAAGCTACAGGAGGACTTGGTACTCCTCTAGGGATACTAGCCAAAGTTTCGGAAGAGGACTTTCACATGGAAAGAGGTCTTGGTACTCCTTTGGGGATGTAAGGCCAGTGTTTCGGAAGTGGACCCTTCACTATTTCAAGCAAAATCTACTCTCAAACGAATAGTCCCTAATATAACACCAACAGCCTCTCACCGTTCAGTATTATGACAACAGACAAAGTACTTCTGCAGTGTGATACCATATCCACACTATTCTTCTGCCTCTTCAGGCTAAGACATTATCCCGGGATCTCAGGTAACTCCGTACCCGCATTTCTAGACAACATAGAACAAAACATTAGCTTTTCATGTTAAGAAACAAATAATCAATAATCGATAATTATTACCAAACTAATCAATAAATACCCGTCCTCTGCTACCAGAAACTGATCCAGTGCCAATCATGGATCAATAATCAATATTAACGCAATCACTGGCCCATACTCATACACCCAACAAACTAATTCCTGTTGCGCTGTTCAAGTTTGTGTTAAATCAGTTATACATATATACAGGATCATATCCAACAAAATACATAACTGAACCTGTATATCAACTCTCTTTCCTCTGGTCGATGGACCTAAAGTTGAGAAGTTGATGGTAATAATTAGTACTAGCTATCTATCTATATTACTAAATAAACCACAAACTCAGTGTAAGGTTAACAGTGTTTACCGCAAAATAATGTGAAGGTAAAATACTCATCATGTACAGGTTTACAAAGCAAACAAAGACTCAATCACAGAGAGAGAACATTAATCAGAGCAAACAGTGTCAAACTCATGTCAAATGAACAATTATGCAAATGAGGGAGTGGATAGATGAAGAGACAAAAGATTCAGCGACAAATATACATTTGCAAATGATTATGCAAAGTACGGATAATTTAGCTATACTAACCCAAATAATTCAGTGGAAAATCTACCCCCTGGCCATGGGAATAGATGGGGGTTCCCCGAGAAGGTTCAGGGAACAAAGAGTAGGACAGGAACAGGAAATAAGCAGGCCGCAATCTGGATACAGCAAACCGACGGACAGCGACGATCTCCCTCTCTGTAGCTTCTCCAAAGACGCGCCTCCCAACGACCCCCCAGGCACCCCAGTTATACCCTAGAACCTACATGTCCAACCCATCATTGTAGCAACATTTTCAGAAACTCATTCTCTCATTGGTCAGTTTAGGGGGTGTTCTATCATACCACCATAGTCACGTCCATGTTTTCACAGAATTCTTTGTTTTACAATTTTCTCATTACATCAACCACGTCTCATGAATACACATTTCCTCCAACAAATGACATGTTGCAAGTCTCTACCCTTTTATTGTTCGCCTCAACAGTTTCTGCGGAATGAGTTTGTACATTTGCACTTGATCCCACTGCCATCCTTCCATTACTTGGCAGTCATACAATAATCCTTGAAGGTTATCAGCCGTTGCCTTCTCCATTCTCTCTCAGAGCTCGATTTTCAGCTTATTTATTCATATTTTATTTCACGTTAACCCTCGACTGACATGCAAAGATGGAGGCCCATGCGTGCATCATTACGATGAACAAAACACAAACATTATTATTTTCATGAAATAAAATCCTCACTGTTCACCACCCACCATTGTACTATCCCCGTGGTAATTATAGCAAGAGCATTAATGTGCAAAAACGGCATTATTATTATTTTATTTTTAAGCAGAACGTAAATGCGGCCTAGTTTTCAACATTAGTCCACGCATTAGTGCACGCATGCGCAAAAGCATTTCCCCATGTTCTCGTGTTTTTGTACGTTATTTTCACAGCACACTGTTAGTAAATGTTACTGAGGACTTAATCCGAGCAGGTTTATTTTCTCCAAACCCTGCTCCATCACTGGTACCCGATAAGCTCGCTCCACCACAAACTGGGGTGACAGTGTATCCTCTGGGAAAAGTTCCCGCAGCCAATGCTCGACATATGCGACAGGGTCTTGCCCCTCCTCCTCCTCTGGGAGACCCATCACGGGTATGTTGTTGTGACGCGGGCGGCCTTCTGCGTCTTCCAGCCTATCTTCAAGAACGATCACAAGGTCCATGATATCTTGCAGTGCTGCTGCATGGTTGTGGGTGGTTGGCTTTAGCTCTAGCAGGGCTTGCTCATTGGTTTGGACCCTCTCCGATAGCTTCCAATGATCTGCCCCCCTCAGTAGGGTGAAGTCAGATGCAACCATGTCTATTTTAGATTCTAATGAGGTCCGGGTATGATCCAGGACAGTGCCTATCTTCTCTACTGCAGTCAGGACAGAGTCAAGCTTTGTGGAGAGAGACAGATTTGGGGCTTCTCCTGCACATTCCTCCTCCGTGCGCTGAGTCCCTTGTGTTTCTGAGTGTGCGGTAGGTTGCTGCGTATTTGTGCGTAGGTGACCCATAGCTAGCTTCTGTGCAGAGGGCATGCAGGTGCTCAGTGGACTGTTCGTCCGCAAGGCTTTTAGTTGTAGCAGGGCAGTCGTCGACCGTGTAGGGTGGGAGGAACTTACAGCACTTCTGTTGCCTGCGTGCCGCTGGCAGTTGGCCAGCTCTTTGTGGTTGTGTGCTTATTCCTCCCCTTTGTTGTCCTCCAGCTCCGTCACTCTCGGGCGCTGCGGTCCCCTCCAGGTGAGAGTGAGTCGGTTCCTCAGGCTGTCAACGTGTGCCTCCTCTGCTGTGCTTATGTGGGGCCTTACCCCTCACTGTTGGGCAGGGGACAAGCGACAGAGGGCTTGGTTTAAATGACTTATCTGCCGCGCCCCAGGTGTCTATCCTACAGTTACTATGTTGTTTTTGAGGGCCCGCCAGGTGCTGGGCCAAAGTTAAGAGCCTCTTGGGGCCACCTGTGGCTTCAAACTGTGTGTGGTATCACTGTCCCTGGCAGGCACCTGCCAGGTGGGGTCCTGGGGTGCCAGAAGTACGGGCTCCTGGCAGCGTCTCGTGGTGCATCTTTGCTTTGTGGGGGGGTCTACAGCTCAGGGGCTGCCGCAGCAGGCCTCTAGTCAGTGCTCTGAGCGGGGCGGGTCCCGCGACTCATCGGGTCCATTGTATGTGTGCCTTGCCATCCCTCACCTTCTTTCCCCAGTGGTAGCTTAGGGCCTGGTCGCTTTCGGCCCTTCGACGGTGGCACCGTCTCGACGCAGTTATTCCTGTATGCTAATTACTGGCATTGAGGTGCGGGCTTCCCGTGGGTGGCCTTGAGTCATGACGTGCATGTTCCGCTTACAGCCCCGGGGCAGCTCGATCCCAGCGCAGTCCCTAGCTCGCGTGGGCCCACCGCGCTGATCGTGCCACCTGTCAGGTTGTTCTCCTCCCGCCTGCCCGCGCGGTCGTGTCAGGGGAGCTCTGGGTGCCACTTCACTCTCTGCTGGGTGCGTGTTCCGGCAGTTCCTGTGGCCTCTGCTTTTCCACTCACTAAGGGGGGGGCCCCTACTCTGTTGGGCCAGGGCGCCCTACCTGTCCTCCCCCTTGCCTCGCATCTCACTTCCGAGGGCTGGCAGCCATTGTGCAGTCGTCACTGGTCAGCATCACCTCGCAGTGGTGAGGGCCCTCACCTGCGCCGTGTGCCCCGACTCAGGCTCTGCTCAGTACGGACGAGCACCAGTGCCGTCTCCGTCGCCGCTTCCATTTCTTCTGCCCCGCAGTGTAGTGTCAAGTTAGGGGCCCTTCCCCACCCATGGCGTGTTTCGTGAGGTGGGCCTCTCTTATAGTTGCAGTGCAGCGTTGCGCCTTGTTTCTGCTGCTCTTTGACCGGTATGTTCGCCAGCGCGTCTGGAGTGTGTTCTGCCCCCGTGTGGCCTCGGGTCGGGGCGTGTGTGTTCTGCTTGCAGGCTCAGACCAGCTCAATCCAAGCGCAGGCCTTAGCTCACGCGGCCTTACTGCACTGGTCTCGCTATCTGTCACGTCTTCCTCCTCCCACCGGCCCACGCGGCCACATCGGGCCAGTTCCAGGGGCTGTTTCACTCTCTGCTGGGCTTGTGTTCCAGCTTCTCCTCTGGCCACTACCTTGCCACACTTTGCGGGGGTCCCCACACTCCAAGACCAGGCCACCCGACCTGTTCTCCGCTTCCCCCTGGCTTCGCGCCTCACCTCTGGGGGCCAGCAGCCTTTGTGTAGTCGTCGCTGGGCGGCATTTCCATGTTACGGTGAGGGCCCTCGTCTGTATCACACGCCTTGGTTCAGGCTCCGCTCGGTTCAGTCGAGCAACGGTGTTGTCTCCGTCACTGCCTGCACTTCTTGTGTGCCGCCTCGTGGTGCGCTGCGGGCTCTTCCCCATCGGCAGCCTTCCTACATCTCCGCACGCACCCGCCGCGTGTCCCGTGGGCTGGGCCGCCCTTGTGGTCGCGACGCGGTGTTTCGCCTTGCCGCTGCTTTTCTTCGACCGATGTGTTCTCTGGAACGCCAGGGGTGTGTTCCTCCCCGCTTTGGATGGGTGGGACGGGGATTCACATGGTATTTTCAGGATAATCGGGGCATTGTGGTCGGAACGCTAAAGACTCGCTTCCGCCATCTTGGCTGGTTAGCCACGCCCCCTACCTATATATGTACCTTCATGATAATGTATTCATCAGTATTCTGTATAATATTTGGCATCATTCAACATTGTGACATGCATCAGGGTTGTGACTACTAGAAATCTTGCAAGGTGTTGCCACTATTGTGATTGTCTCTGATGTGGTCACTGCTTCAACAACTGTCGAAGTCATTAGTAGCGCAGGACTATTTTGATTGATCAGAAGTAGTTCTTGTTATTGAGAAAGTTGGAGACCCCTGGTCTATCATGAGTACAATTGAATATATTAAGAAATTTAACAAGTATTACGCTGATCAGTACTTAAGCCTGTGGCATACTAAGCCTGGCACCAAGAACAAAGCAGTTAACACATTGCAATAAAGATGCTAAAAACTTCACTTGTGAACCATAAAATGTATTAATCTACTCAAGATAGCACCATCATATACACCGACAATTACAAACACTCTGATCATTATAAGAAAAAATGCAAGTTGCACACTGTATTTGATATTCTGAGCATGGAGATCTGTGTTGTCTCCTGTGTGTGCATGAGACCCGACATGGCCATGCTGTGTTGGAGGAAGGACCATGGCAGGTGTGAGCAGGACAGAGAAATGGGGCTTAAGACTAACACGTAAGCAGGGAGCTCTGTTTAATTGGGTGGCTTGCGGGATAACGTCTGTGAGCTGTGGCACATAAAAAGAAGACTACATATATTAGAAGACTGTAAGCATTTTGGTAGTTGAAGGACAGATGACATCATGCTGGCCTGGTAATTCATTCCTTAGAAACATTTCAGAGGCGTTCCATGCATATCCATCAAGCTGGAACCCACAAATATTAATATGCCAAAGAGCTGAAGGGATTTTGGCCGGTAAAGGAGGAGCATGTTGCCTTCAGTGAAAATTACATCAAGTTCCATGGAACAAATTGTGGTCCGTGATGCAAGGAATAATGAAAATAGATTGGAGATCTTGCATCATAGCACATGTCCACGTACAGTTACAGGTGGAACGATGTTCATATAAATACTGAGATGGAGTGAGAATCAGAGTGCTGATAATTACCAGTAATTAATCAAACCATTAAATCTTCATCCTCATCCCCTTACTTACTCAATGAGGATATATGTTAGTGATATGCCTTTGTCACGATCCACCAAGACACTGGCAACCACTGCACCAAGACACTGGCAAGCATATGACAGCAAACAAATGCTCAGTGCCATTTGTCTATAAACTACCGCAAATTATACACACTCAAAATTACTCTTACGAATTTGTGTGAGGGACCTAATAGGGTGGTGTTTCTGCAGCTGTTAGTTTAAATGTTAGGTGAAGGACATACAAGAAGATATAACCTGGGCAGCAAAGTCCTTAAGTACACAGTTCCTTGAGCTTTAACCTCACACCTTGCACTGCTGCGAGCAACAGTAATAAAAGAAAACATGAAGAACATTTCCACATATAATGATGAAGTGGGCAACATCAGTAAATAAGCCGGTATTTCTAGTCCTTATCTATCCATACTTCAAACAGCAAATATAAATACTAAGCACTTTTAAATGTGCTCTAGAGCTTTGGTAATGATGTATGGCTACGAATTAAAGTAAACAAAGACAGAAAAGAAATGTTACAATAGAATACATACAATTTTATTTACAATCCTATCTAGTATCATGTTCAGGAAGTGCAGACTCTTAAAATAACGCGAAAACTTCCTCGCACTTTAACTGCTCTTCTTTAAGTATCCCTGACCCTCCGGTACCCACTGGTCCTCCACTCTAAGCGCTTTATATTTCACTAAGGAGGGCGCAGCACACGTTTAATAATTATGGTACCTGGTGAGGGGGGGGGCAGAACAGGCTGATGAGATGAACACCAACAAGCTTTATGTCAGCAGTGCAGGCTAGGGCAGTCCTTTAAAAACAGTTCCAAAACACTACGAACTCCTTTACAGCGTTGCCAGTTTTTAGAGCACTCTCTAGTCCAAAGCAAACCAAAACGAGCCCAATATTCCTACTCTAAAGGAAGGGCTTGGACACCGTCATGCAGGCATTAAATTACGAATGTTGATGGACATCTTACAGAGGTGGTGGTACAAAGAATGTCTGCCCCTGCTAACTGCTTCTTTAGTCTCTAGTGAGTTCTCGCAGCAGCCCTGTGAAGTTTTCCACGCCCATGCATGGTGCTGCTCCAGTCCAAGATTTTTTGGGGATCCTGGGACTTGTAGTCTTGTTCATTCCATTTTATAACAGGACTACAAGTCCCGAAATTCAAAGACAAAACCTGGAGTGGACCAGCACATCAGGCATAGACCAGGAAAACTTGGCAGCTATGTCACAGGGAGTGCCACACAATGGAGCAGTACAAGGTAGCATGCCAAGGATGCCATGGTGCAAGCCAGGGAAACTGACCGTTGAACTGTTGGGATAGTACAATACAGCAATTGTCAAGTATCAATAGGCCATTCAGGGTTTTGGGTTCTGGTGCCACTGCACCTGCTGCACCAATTGTAGCTATGCCCCTGAAAGTACCCCCTTTCTTATCAACATGACTTAGTCACAATCAGGTGGGCAACAGGTTGTCATTCATTCCAGGAAAATCTATTTCACCTTGAGTTTTAAAACTTGCAACACATGTGTGTAACAGTAGCATTTGGTGCAGGTGGAGGCATCAGTTATGGCACCTGGATTGGCTTTTGGAGAAATGCCTGCCTATCAAGATTTTCAAGTAGCCTGGAGCCAAACTCCCAATTTCTTTAACCTCGGTAAGGTATTTTACCTCTATATGTATTTCACGCAAACTGTATAAACGTGAATGCAATTTAACAAACTGATGGATGACTAGCCCAGTGTGTTAAACCAGCAACACTTTCATGCATAACAGATCAAGGATTCCAGTGGCAACAAAGTAGAGGATATTAAAATGGATCATAACGACATGCTATCACTCTGTGTGAACAGTTTATCATTAACCTGAGAATTGTGCATAGAAGCTTCTGCAAATGCAGGTGAATAACATAGGCGGGTTTGTGAGAAAATGTGCGTGACAAGGCTGCTCTTTTTAGTGCTTTAGCCACACTTCATAAAGGGTGGCTCTGCGCTGACTGAGAATGTCACCAACAAAACTTTCTAGCTCAATACCCTGAATATAGCACAAAGTGATTGTAAAAAATATTCCAGAATTTGGCAACCAGCACAAATCAACGATGCCTCTCAGGGCACAAATCATAAAAGAAAAAAAATTAAGTGGGGGAACTAACCAAGTTAGGCAGTATGCAAGTGACAGCATGGCGTGTGACATCACGGCGTGCGACATCATATGTGGCATCACAGGAAGTGGCATCACAACCCATGACCTCACAGGAAGTGACACCAGATCTTAAGACCTCACATATGTTTAGCAGGTCTATCCTGAGTACATCTGAGTGCATTACAATATTTAACAAGAGATTTTGCATTGGGGTTGTGCCAAAATATTGACGCAAACCTGATGGAAAATCTGTGCCTCTACTTATACATTTTTTTTAAACACTGCCACAAAGAAATTGGCAACAAGGAGAAATGTGGCAGTAAATCTGTTCTGCTTAATTGGTTGCAGAGTCTGTATTTTAGAACATCTTATGTGGTTAAGGCACCTGCTGCAGACATCTTTGTGTGGAGTAATACAATCTATATTGATAATGGTATGCGCAATCGCAATGTGAAGGGCTTGACTAAAGTCAGAGGGGAAGAAACCACATACACCGATGATTCAGTATATCACAGTTGTAAATTTATATTTCAAACAAGGGAAGGGATATATACAATGAAAAAGAATTGAAAAACATTTGTGCGTGGTGTCCCAAGTGAAAACAGGAACCTAAGACAGTAGTGAAAGTTGTGACAGTTTTTCAAGGTTTCCAAAATTCCATACAAGTCGACCATTATCAAATATATACAGTGTAAACAGCAGCTATATACAGTGATATGCGCTGGGTAATGGTTCGCTTCTCTTTGTGAACCATTACGCAGCGCATATCACTGTATATAGCTGCTGTTTACACTGTATATATTTGATAATGGTCGACTTGTATGGAATTTTGGAAACCTTGAAAAAACTGTCACAACTTTCACTACTGTCTTAGGTTCCTGTTTTCACTTGGGACACCACGCACAAATGTTTTTCAATTCTTTTTCATTGTATATATCCCTTCCCCTTGTTTGAAATATAAAATTGCAACTGTGATATACTGAATCATCGGTGTATGTGGTTTCTTCCCCCTCTGACTTTTAGTCAAGCCCTTCACATTGCGATTGCGCATACCATTATCAATATAGATTGTATTACTCCACAGGAACCACTGTTTTCTTTTATAATTACTTACCCTGGTTCCTTAGTGAGTAGGGTTCCCCTGTTTTGTCTCTCGGCAGACATCTTTGTGTGGCAGCTAAATCTCAGGGAATAAAAATAATAATGGTAAAACAAATCTGGAGGATAACGTATTTTCTGGAGAGATCTGTTTTTTGGCAAGTCCCAGTTTCGAATCAAAGTAACATAGAGGGTTAATATGTCTCCTGCAAAGCAGATTATGTATCACACAGATGACAGATTTTTATTTTATGTAAATGAAAGTGGTTACTGCTTTTAAGACAGAGATCCTTTTTTTACTTGCAGTTCATAAAATGTAAACCTTCTAATATAGCACAGTGAGGTATGAAGGACATGGGGTTCCTACACACTGTAATCCTTACTGTCTAATGTAGCACACCCTTTATATTGATCTACACACTACTGTAGTGCTAAAGTGCTATAAAAAAAATTGTGGTATTTAAAATATTTGTGTAAATACTGGGGCGACCAACACATCTGACATTCTTACAGTGCAAGCATATCTCTTATATACAGTGACAGAACAAAGTCAAAAGCATTTCTCTCTTAAGTACCTGTGAAGTGATACAATGTGAGCCTTTGTTTCTCCTCCATTACATCTAGGTGTGAGGCTCCCCATAGCTCCCTCCCAGGATACTCCAACAAAAAGAGGCCTAATGGCCCCTTAACTTCGGCTTTTGATATGGGCGAAGCTGGAATCTGACAAGTCCCTTCCCTGCCTGCACCTTGCTGCTTGGAACAAAAGCAGACAACGTGCAGACGCTACTGAAAATGTCCTGGTGTCTGAAAATTACATTGGGACGTGTTCAGCATATTTCTGTGAATTCTGGGAGAAGTAGAAAAGGAATGTGGCACTCTGCTGAAAGTGGCCAGCTTTGCAGCAGGTTAGACGATGTCTACCCTCTGAAAATAGTGGGTAGGCGGCATCTACCCACGACTCGGTCCCTGGCAGAAGATAAGCATTTAAAAAGAAACAAGTGTCCTGTTACTGTTTCAGAGTACTCGTGTACGCATGCAAGTCTGTGAATGTGTGACCGTGCAGGCATGAAGAGTGTGTACGAGTGTTGTACGCACTGCTCACCCTGGTAAAATGCTGACCCTCACAAAATAGTGGTAATTCTTGGTAAATTGTGGGCATCCATGAGATGATGCCCATTGCCACTTGTGGTAAAACGCTGACCCTCTTGTATGGTGCCAACCCAGTGGTAAAATATCTCTGACCCTACAGCACTACATTTTATAAACGTGTAAGCATCCAAGGAACAAACCTCATTGCACACACCAGGTAAAATGCCTGCCTTCACATGCTTGTATTATTTCTTAGAAACTTGCAGGCATCCATGGTATGGTTCCTACCACGATAAAATACTGGCCTCAAACATTGTTGACAATTATCTGCAACTTGTGGGCATCCATTCTTCATAAAATGCTTGCCCTTCGAAAATGGCCGTAATTCCGAACATATTGTAAACGATGGGGCCTGACAGAATGCCATCATGCTTGAATATTGTGCACATCCATGGTTCAGTGGTGTCCAGCCATAACATACTAGTGGTCATGACAGTGTGTGGTCATTCTTGGCATATTAAAACATCCATTGGAGAAGGTGTCCAAGCCTGGCACAATAGAGGTGTGTAGGCATGCTGTGAGCATATATGGACCAAAGATGGTTCTTGCAGAACAGTGAAAATGCATTGTGGACATTCAATGCACCCAGCCCTGCTACAATGCTGACCCCACCACTGAAGTGGTAATTTATGACAAATGGTGGGCATGTACGACTAGCTAGTATCAGCCATGGTATAACTGTGCCAAGGTACAAATGTAATAATACATTACATTTGAAGCAGGCTCAGAAAAGAGAGGAACCAGTGCAGGTTAACATGCGCAACCTGAATGGTGGTGTATATATTCTTAGCTATCCCTCTCTCAAAAATACTCAGCCTTTGGAGAGAGACTTGAGAAAAAGAAACTAATTGCATCTGTAAATGTGCATTTAAAGAAAGTCAACGAAATGAGCGACAGGTATTGAATATGCGAAGAGGCTCAGGGTTGAAGAATTCTACTCGGAGTCAAGAAGGCTCAGCCTTTCATCTTTCTGGGGCAGACAAAATGCTTTACACTTTACATGGATAACACAACACTCCGCACGCTTTACAAAACAAATCGAACAAATGATGTGCTTTTCAAACGAAGAGGCGTTTGGGGAAGACATATATAAGGCCCAGGCGTAGATGTTTGGTTTTTAGTTCTATACAAATGCATGTCATTGATTTTTCCTAGTTTCGCCACCAGTGCTTAATCTGAG
The DNA here is from genome assembly GCA_963921515.1 of Calotriton arnoldi. Lineage (NCBI taxonomy): Eukaryota > Metazoa > Chordata > Amphibia > Caudata > Salamandridae > Calotriton > Calotriton arnoldi. The sequence continues at coordinate 166,308 of CAWUFW010002818.1, forward strand.
CCGGAGGTTTCCGGTGAGCACCGGCACTTAATTGTCAATACCGGCGCTTATGACAGCTGCCACATGGTGGCGCTGTTTGTATAATTTAGAGATGAGCAGAACAGCAATTGTTTATTAATTCGGTATACATTAAAAACAACTAATATCTGCTGCCCAAGCCAGATTTATAGCAATGGGGGCCATGGAATAGTCTGAATTTGCACACTTGTAGCAGTGTGTTGGTTAGTAGTTGTGTAGGTACTGTCATTGGCAACCTTGGCAGTGGCAATGGGTGGCGCGAGCTGCGGGGGCCTCCTAACTACAGACCTGGCACTTATGCTTTTTTTTTTTACAAATTAAGCACTGTTCCCCACTGTCTCCGGTGTGGTAATACACTGACGTGGTATCAGGCTACGTTTCTTGATATATCACCTGACCTCTACTCACTCGCTGCATATTGTTCTTAAATGGCATATTTTGCATGCAGCTTGCCATAACTCCGAAGGCTTGCGCGACTTCAACCCCACACTTTATTTTGCCATTCACAGGTCGCAGCCTCCCGCACCGGGGATTCATCTAAATTCAAATAAAACTTGACACGCTGATGGACATTTTATGTGGTTCGCCCTGAAAAGCGACTTAAGCTCGACTCTCTGGGCGGCTATGAATAATACATGCTCGAGGTGAAAGCTGCCTCGACGGCAGCTACGAAAAAGAAGTGGCTGGCTGGCTCTTTCCAGCGGCTGCATGTTAAGCTTTGCGACGGAAGTCAATCCTCCAAACCCCGTCCCATTACCGAGGTGCCAAGAGCGGGCCTGACAGCCAATCAGAGTGCATCAAAGACGTCGGGTTATCCAGAAATTAGGGCCTGCGGCGCGGTGTAATAATCAAGGTGTCAGGCCGCGCTCGCGCGGCGGCCTGCTGCTACGAGCTCGCGCAGCTGCAGCCCAGACAGGCCCGGCTGCATCTCAACTGCGCCGAGCACAGCCTGCCTGCTTCTCTATTTACTGAATTAATCATCGTGTGGTACGGAGGTCCGTCTCCGGCATGTTTGCATTGAATATGTGATGATGTTGGGACTCGGCCTTCTAGGCAGTCCGTTTCTTATTGGAGTTTTAAAGTGTTCTTTTTTTTTTGTAAAGGTATTTATTGGAAATGGACCAAATTTAAAGGGAGGAGTGTTTTAAAGTCCACCGGCATTTTATCGGATGTCAAGATAACATAGCTGCCAAGGTTTCAGATTGGTTAGGTGTGACATTTTCAGAATTTCAGTGTAATTATGAGTGACATTCAACTACTATGAGTGACACTTTCGCGCGAGAAAAATCAAGCAATAAAGACGAGGAAAACATATAAATAACAGAAATTACACTCACATGGCAAGTTTTCAGATTGTTTATATGCAACATTTCCAATGAATAATTACATTTATGTCTGACATTGTAGTTCCAAACGTGTGACACCTTGAGTAACTGTATCTCACAAATGTAACCGAGGAATAATGTCCATGTAAAGAGATAAATAGCGGAAACTACCCACTTCTGAGCAGTGAAGGCTTACAAAAGACCTAGAGAGCGCTGTAAAATCCCTGTAATGGAAGGCCACTAACGGATTTCGCATTTCTAACGTGATTTTTTCTGTATTGAATACTGAATTACTCACTATATTGCTGAGACTTTAAACTGTTTCAAACGGCTAGATCTTTGGTAAAGGCAGCAGTCACTAGTAGCCAGACATACCTCAGGCAGGCCTGGAATGTGACTCTGGGGTCCGGACTGTCCCTCCAGCTAATGGTGCCTGCTGCACCAGCTGTCATCACTGAGCTCGAGTCAAGTCTCCAGAACAGTAGATGCTGGCATGTAGCTGTGATGATTTTGTCACTCAGGACTGCTAGGTCAGGAGCCAGATCCCAGGAGCATTGCATCTATAGAGTTGTGTGCTTTGTAGGAACCAGAAGGGTTCTTTAAGGGATTGGTTATGCTTGCTTGACCTACAGATTGGGGAATTAAAGTCTTTGCTAAATTGTGCCTCTTATCTTTCCTGGTAGGGTTGTAGCCTGGCACTGTTTGCAGTCGAGGTTCCTTTCCAATTGAATTTAATGTTGGGGAAAAAATAATGTGAATGAGGGCCTGTGTAATGTAATTAGTGCTCATTAAAGGGGTTCAACAGCTTTGGATTAAGGTGACGCTATATAAAATTATAAAAAGAAAAACATGTTACCCAGAAAACGTTTTGTCCCAATTCCTCTGCACTTGGCTGAGAGCTGATAATAGTGAAAGCTAGCCTGTGTGTCTAAAATCACAGGGCTGTCAGGCTGATAAACTTCAGAAGGAGTAAAGAGCCGAGTGCTGGCTGGACCGGGAGAAGGTTCTGTGTTATTGAAACCTGAAACACACAAAACAACTTCGCTGGGCCCAGGCTGGTTTCCATAGCAACTCGTCAACACCCTATGACCTGGGCCCAGATCATGCTTCAATGTGCAAGCCGTCTCATAGGTGTCAATTAGGAAGCAAATTACTACCAATACAGTTTGATAACAGTAAACCACTTTAATATTTGCCGACTTGCAAATTCCTTTTTACACAATTATCATAATTACCATTTGAGGAATTAAATTCATTTTTGTGCACTCCCCTGACGCTGTGCCGGATGGTGACCGGCAGCTGACGACCTGCCTTTGGACTGTGGGAGTCCTATGCGCGTCACTCTCGGCCCCTCTGCGCTGTTCAGATCAGACAGATAGAGGACTCATCCATGTGGTTGCATGTAAGTGGCAGCACCACGGACAAACATATCCTGCTGTGCCCTCTGGAGTCCAGGGTCTCTCTGTCCCACGTGGACCCGGGCCGAGTCTCCCAAACAGGATGTGAGAGGCCCCAGCACGGATCTCTTCAGCTGCCAGCCAAACGATCAGGATGTTCAATGCCTTCTCCGCTAACTGACTTCAGCGGCCCCTGCTCAATGCAGACCTTTTTGCTCCCACTACTACTGCATTCTGGAGGCATAGGGCGAACAGACAGCCACTCTTGCAGAGCCCCATTACGCCAAGTGATTATAGCTCACCTACACCACCGGCCTAGTTTTCCTAGACCCGCTCTATCATGGCTGCAATTATCCAAGCTGAATCGTACTAAAAAGCAGGTAGTCGGACCGACGGCGCGCTAGCGCTAATAATAAAAATTTTAAAACACATGCTAATCAGAGAAAGATACCTCACTAACTTTGCAACGCACCTTGCCGCAACGACGCAGCAAACACCGGCTCTGGCATGACTGTGTGGCTCAACAGCAGCTGGAGGGGCTGCTGAGGAACAACTCCAGCTGCAACCCCGGTCCGTGCAGAGGTCAGCTGAGCACTGCCGGTCGGGTCTGTGTTTGATAATATAAACACGGCACAACTTGGTCATGCTGCCATTGCCACTGCCTGCAGCCTGCCACTAGTTTGTTTAAACTGTAGCCGCCCGCTCACCACTCGCGCCGCAGCATCATGACTCATGAATGTATAGTCATTTCAGTGCGGTGATGCGGACCACCACACTGAAATGCGTTAGTCTAACGCCTAATGCGTGGTACTTGGCAGGGCTGAGCTAAGCGCACTTGTTTTGAGTTCGCTGAAGCGTCCAGAGTGCGTATAGTTACCAGATCATCAGGGATGGATTGGGATCAAAAATAGGCCCGGGCACCCTATCAAAGAAGTGGCCCACATTTATGGATTGCGCCTTTTCACTGCTTAGGGGTTTCTCAAAATAGGCATGTGTTCGTAACTGAAATTAAAAAATGCAAATGTTGCCAGGACTCTTTTTTGCACGGATTAGTTCACACGGGTGAACCACACTCGAATATAATATATAATATAAGTGAGGCCACTTCTGCTGAGGCCCCCTGCCCCTGCTCAATCTGCATACATTAATGGGACGGCCTAGCGAGAGACACCTCCATCCAGTTGGTAAAAGGAGGTAATAGAGGCCCATCTGCCTTCATAAAGGTCGCTCAGGCCCCAACTGGGCCTCTGGCTGCTTCTGAACAGCACAGGCACAGCCCAAATCGGCCACCGCACTGGCCAAAAAATCGGCCTACAGCTGAAACTCATATACCTGCCTATTGCCCGAGTGGCTGCCTTACCAATCCGACCCTGCGGTGTATTCCATATCATTAGTGACACTATTTTTTATTCCAGGGCTTTCCTATTGCAACATGATGCATTCTGGGAGTTTTGGCTTTGGTTCTTCCATCCGAGTCAATTACAGTAACACAAATTAATTCAATTTGTGAAAATGAAGCTGAGGTTTGGAACATGATGTACCTGATGACCAGGAGTCATATGGTAACCTTACCAAAATGTGTGTCTTGGGGGGTGCAGTGCACCTCCAGAAATGGCACATTCATAACGAAAATGAAACCTTCATAATTCCAAAACCTATCTCGAGGTCACGCCTCTTAACAACAATCCCTAAAAAGTACATCTGTTTTTTTTTTTTTAATGTCAGTATGAGTGTAGTGTAAAGTAGTGGCTCTAGGCCCACATACTTGGAAATACTGCAGACTGACACATAGTATGGTTACTGGAACAGGCTCAGGGCATGTGCGCCCAGCCCCTTTTATTAGCAGTGTCACCTGACCAGTGACGCCTGTGATGAGTGGGTGTAGCGTGTAGCTACAGCACACTCCTGAACACTAGAACGTGTCCAGCAGGACATTACATCCCTCCCAAACTTTATTGAAAAGGATGTGAACAAGTATAACCCATGGGAAAGAACAAACAAACAAAACACAGCATCACTGAGTCTCTTCTTCCCATCTGCCGGGTAGTACTGGATCTCTTGACCGCATGTCCATGAGGTTTTAGTCCACCTCGATGATGTCGTTCGGTCCGGCCTGTTCTCACGGTGTTGGAGACTATTTACATAGTTCAGTGTGGATGCATCCGTAGCGCTGGTGGAGTTCACTGCAGATATCGCTTTGAAGGCACCCAGGCTCCATGGATGGCAAACCTGCAAAGACGGAGGACGACATTGATGGACAGGGGTCTTCCTTGAAGGCCATGATGCTACCCAGTGCCCGCTGGTGGAGCAGCTTCCGACTTCTCTCTCGTGCCAGAACTCCCCTCTCACAGGAATTTCCTTGAGGCCCTTTCAGCCGGGCTGTCATGGGACTGTGTGGAGCTGCTGCAGACGCATCTCTCTTGTCGAGATTCCCCTCTCAGCGGAATTCCCTTGAGGCCCTTGCCCCTGGATTACTGCAGGACTGTGTGTGCTTTGCGGGGCCTCTTGTAGGCTGTGCAAAGTGGTTGCTGCGGAACTCACAACAGGGCCATGTCCAAGCCTTGTGCAATCCCAAGGGTGGATGGTCCAATGGTCGAGTATGCTCACTTCGGCAGTCCTCAGGTTCACGGGGGCTCACAGAAGGTTTCTGGGTGGCCAGCCTCCCACGGCGCCAGGGATGCCTTGTTAAACTCTGGTTGTTTGGCAGGTGTACAGCTCCACTCTGGTGGTGCAATGCTCCTTCAGTGACATGTGATGCATGTAGCAATGATGACAAGTGTTTACCACTCGTGCTACAGGTGGCAACGTCTTGCTTGGAGTGATGACGCTTGTCGCTCTTCTTCCTTCCTCCTGCACACCTGTGGTTGTCGGATCTTCCCTGTGACGGGTCCATCACACACCTTTCTCTCCTCTTTTCCTTTATGCTGTGGCTGCGTGCCACTCTCTTCTCCTCTTCCACTCATTCACAACGTGGTGTCAGGCAACTCTCTTCTCCCTTCCGACCAGGTCTCTTGCGGTGGTGCTCTCTTCACCGGGACCTCCCAGGCCGCATCCTTTCTGCAGGACTTAGCTCTTGTCCTGTCGGAAGGACAAGCTTCTCCTCCTCATGGGCCTCCCGCAGGCTCTATACCTTCCTCAGGGATCTTCTCGGTGCTCCACTCCCTGGATGGAGGGTCACCTTTCTTCCATCTTCTTCGCTCGAGGGCGTAGTGCTTGCGCCTCGAGTCTGCGTCGTCGCAGCACTTGCTTCTGCTTCCATTCAGGCATGCTTGGCAGAGTCTGTCACTCCATGTGACAACACTCAATGCCGGGCCATCAGTGGCCATTTTGTGCTGGGGCGGCCGACTGGTGCGGTCTCTGTCGTTCAACATCACTTCTCGCTCTCCGAGGGCTCACTCTTCCCAGGGCTGCTGCCCGTGCTGTCAGATTTCCAGGTGCAGCCCTCTGCACACCTCTGATCTCGTGCTCTCAGTCCTTCACCCTTGCAGGGTCCAATCTTGTGAGGTAGTGCCCCGTCAGGCAGTGGTGGGGCTACTAGACAGTCTCTTGGTGGGCCCCCTCTGCTGGCATCTTGCGTGCCCGTTCCTCTCTTGCTGTGGTTGCCGCTCACCACTGGGGGCATGCAGTGCTATCTCCTTGCTGCATTCTGGCCACACGGGCCGTTCATATCCTGTTGTCTCTGGGGGAATTTCTGGCTTTGCCCATGTTCCATATGCAGCGCCTGACTGTGTTTTGGGGTTATGGGCCGTACTGTGCCCATCTCCACCTCTCTCTGTCTGGATGTAGGCCTTGGTGTCTCTGTTAAGGTTGCCTTCTTCTTAAGGCTTACTGCCTCTTTTCCAGATGTGTAGTCAAGAGAGTGCTAGACCCTTTAATTATAACAATAGCTCTGTAGGACTGCTGGCTGCACCAGTATGGTGATGCCTTCAAAGTCTTTAATTTACTTACCTTCGTTTTTTTTCTGTGTGGCGGGGCTTCTCGTAACCTGTGCTTCTGTCTTTGCTGGCCCCTTTTGCAAGGACTGCTTGCCTTCATTTCATATTTATTTTCTGACACAGGGTGCCATCGAGTGGGCAGCTTCTGACATCACACTTGCCATTTAAATGAGCTTCTAATGAGCTCGGTTTTCTCGGGACAGATGGGGGGGGGAGGAAGGCCACTTCAATCAGCCTCTTCCTTGGGCTCCAAACCTGACAGCCGAATTCATAGCCACACTTGGGGGTGGGAAACAGCAGGAGTTTACGGTTGAGGTAGCTGCTCAGTGTTTCAGGCTCTGCTCTCTCTCTCAGTTGTTCACTCCCTTCTGTGCACGGCGTGACAGGACCCCAACACCACGGCAGAAGCAGGCTCGGCCCACGCCACCTTTCCCCACATGCAGACTCTACCGGGGAGCTCCTCTCTCACCGCGCAGTAGATGCAATTCCCTTCTCACCACAGACTGGTGAGTGATTATGGGCCTGGTGGGAGAAGACTTTCTACCCCTTTCATCTCTGTCGCGGTAAGCATGGGGTAGTTTCCCCATGTACGTTGGGCTGGCTAGCACTTTTAGTCTTGCTAGTGGCATCTCTGGACTTGTGGACATGCTCCTCCGTGTTTCACTCAACGCTACTTCCTGTTCTTCCTTTCCCAGACGTGCACTTGGGGGCCTCCACCAGCTCTTGCTGGAGCTGGGCATCTCCTTAATGTGTGGCAGCTCACCTTGTCACCTTGCGGGCCAAGGACGCTCCCTGCTTCCCCTTTATACAGTATGGCCCTTCACCACGCGGCAGGGCCATAGTGCTGTACAACTTCTCATGTACGCTTACCACTACTTCTATGCTGGGAACTGCTCTCCATGCTACACACACTGATTTCTCACCCCCCGGAACACTTTCAATGCTCTACTGGCAGGCGGACGGCTGCAGAGGCCTTAAGAAGCAGGTGCCCTCGTCCTCGCTCACCGGGTGGCCATCGTGCTGGCACCAGGTGCGGCAGTGCCTTGGGCGCAGGTTACACTTCCCCCACGAGGCAAAGCAGAGTGGCAGCCAGTATACATGCGGGGTCAGACCCTCTCGTCGCCATTGTAAAGTAGCAGATTCTAGGTCCACATACCTGGAAATAATGCACACTGACACAGTAGTATGGTTACTGGAACTGGCCCAGGGCACATGCACCTAGCCCCTTTTTTTAGCAGGGTCACCTGACCGGTGACGCCTGTGATGGGTGGGTATAGAGTGTAGGTACAGCACACTCCTGAACACTAGATCGTGTCCAGCAGGACACTACATGTAGTAGGTCACCTCTAGAATTCTCTCCCGTGGGACGAGATGTTCTTGGGTGACTGTGTGCTGCGAGGAATACTTGCAATAAGTCTGACACCACGGCAAGCACTGAATTATATGACAATGAGGTTTTCTTCGTGTTAGACAACCAACCAAACCTCACTTAAAGGCAGATGTTAGATGCATGCATCACTGCCTCTTAGAAGTTAAAATAACCAGAGCTGGAGATCAAGGGCAACAGGGCACTGGCACATGGACTAAGAACCAGCCCCCTCAGAGGAAGGGCTGGACACGCGCCAAATGCAGCTCGGCAAATGTTTTTAGTCACACTCCTCACTGCACTGAGTGAGCATGTGCGAGCATAGTTGAGGGAGGCCTATGCGTTCCAAAGGTATTTAGAGGTTACCTCCATAATACATTTTGTACAGATTGGGCCAAAAAGTGCATTTTACTGCCGAGCTTTACGTTTTAGAGGCGGCTCTGAAAGGCGAATTAATACACTATTCCAAAACTCCACAATCACACACTGGTTGCCACGTTATGCAATGTCTGAAAAGTTTATTTCAAAACACTTCTATTTGAGCCCTTACTGTGCATTTGTACCCAAGTAAAGAAACATCCAAAGAGGTTTCACAGTGCAACATCACTCGTGACGTAGGTCTTGCACTAGTACACTAGCTCTGAGTCGTTGGCAGAGGTCTCACAGTGCACCCTCACCCTTATTTGTAGTGTAACCTGGCATTCTGTTGCTAAGACATCCACAAGACTCTTACAATACACCTCTGACCTTGTATCACAAGCTAGTGTGAAAGAGCATAGAGCTCCAAACAATACCCGTCAATCCTGATTTGCAGAACGAACTGCTGACTCAGTATTGACTCATCCAATGAGCTCCCTTAAGGCACCTCTGTTCGGATGTGCAGTTCTGCTGGGATCACATTACAGAGAAACTCAAAGCACACTTCAAATACATTTTTTCTCATCACTTTCAGTAAGGAAGCAGAAGCATGTCCTTCTTTCTAGTAAGCTAGCTCAGTGGGCTAACATGTTGCTAAGAGTGGAGGGACCGTCTGCGCGTTTCACCCTTCTGTGATTGATAAAATGACTAACAATGAATATTGTCTCACTAATGCATGTCAGCTGCAAATTTTATCTGCATTCCTCAGGCAAGCAGTGCTGGCATTGGTGGGGACCCGGACAGATGTCAGTCAACTGTTCATGAGCAGAATCCAGGGTCTGGACCGGCCCCAGGAAATCATGGCTACTGTGATCCAATGCAGCGTGCTATCAGCAGGGCCAGACAGGCCTTTTATTCTGCCAGGCATTTCCCCAGTGGACTGGAGTCCATCCAGGCCAATATTTAGGGTAGGGAGCGCTGCTGGTTCCTGTGTCACTTGTCCCAGCTCCCCAAGGTTAATTGCAGCAGGCACGGGGAGGCTTCAAGAGAAGGAGGTAGGGGGACAGTAGAGAGAAAGTGAGAAGAGTGGGAGAAGAGAAAGAGGAGAGAATGAATGGATGGATGGAAAGAGAGAGATTGCACGAGGAGATAAAGGGAGCGGGGCTCGTTTGAGCATTTTTGCCAGGGCTGCTTTGGTTCCCAGGTCTGGCCTTGGCTCACACTTGGACACAGGCAGTGGTGTAGCAAACACTCAATGTGTGTTTTTTCCCCAAAAACCAACAGCCTGCAGGGGGAAGGAGGTTCTTATCTTCCTTCCAACAGAGCCTGGCTGCAGATCCCCCCACTTCCGGACAACCAGTCATTCCCTTTGTCCCAGTTGGATCTTGGCTTGGAACAGTGGAGGCTGAATATAACCCAGTTAGACACTCACACCTTGCCAACAGACTTTGGAGCCACTGAGAGGAAACAAAGGCACACCCTGCCTGGTATTTAATAATTTGCCAAGGGGTAAACTCTGTGCTGAAAATATGTATGACCTTCTCAAGCTCTGAATCTGCAGAAGATAATGTAATTAGTCTGAGTATTCTCTGTACGGATGTCAATTATGCCTGTGTTACCTCACTAACAACAGCCATTTATACCGCACTGAATACAAAGTGACGCTGATGTTTTTGGCATTTAATGATAATTGGTTATCACCACCCAATTTATCAACCTTAGAGTAATAATAGATTAAGTTAAAATCTGCAAGGATGGCAACACATTTCTGCTGATAACAGTTAGCTCCTTGCAGAGGGGATCTACATTAGTGGGCTGTAACCTGTGATATGTAGGTAACACAAGGCTTGCAACAACAAAAACATGAACCCACTGAGCTATTTTAAATAAAATACAGCTCTCCGAACTAGAGGTTACACACATTGCTATGCGTCTGCCTATTAACCCACTGAGCTATTATATAATTTTTCAGAAGTGTGACCATAGATTACAAATTGATCTATCCTGCCACAGCATTAACCACCAGTGCTGTCTTAGTAGTATTACATGCTGAAACATGCTGGATATACATTAAGCATTGCAGCTGTTGCCTTACCCCCCTACGCTGTCTTAAAAGACAGTGTGCCTATGTACTAAAGTAAGTCAGATCAACTTTATTATCAGATATTTCTACATTCCAGTTTACTTAGGGGCACAAATAAAATATTTCACGCGGCACACCACAATTTTAATTTCTCAATGAATAACGCAACATCTCTAAGAAGTAATTGTGCTTACCCGGAACACCTACACGTTTAATTGCCAGGGCTTGTAACTAGAGCAGGGAATTACATCTTACATTCCACCTAGACAGCATTTTTGTTCTATTTGCTGTTTTTTTCTTCTAAGTGCGTATGTTTTTGGGGGTACTTGTTTACGTGTTCTGTTGGAAGGAAACCTGATATGTTTCCAGCGTTTCTAATAAAGTCCGTTACTTACTTTATGCTATATTATGCCTAATGCGCCCTCATCCTTACAATTGCCAAGAGACATCTCTTACTTCTACTGGGAGGCACCTTTTGAACTGGGTTACTACTAGACAAGAATCGTCACTTAGTGAACACAGTAGTAGCAGGGGCATAGCTTCGGAGGGGGGAGGGGAGCGTTGGGGGTTTACACACACACACACACCCGCACACACACACACACACACACACACACACCCACAGCACTCTCTTTCTCTCTCTCTCCCTGTCTGCCTCTCTCTCTCTCTCTCCCTTTCTCTTTTTTTTTGAAGTTCTTAAAAATTATTGGTCATTTAAAAAAATATTTTGTTTTCGGTAATGCTAACCATCTGCACTGCTCTCCCTTTCCACTGATCCGTAAGCCCTCCTCATGTCCTGCTTCTCAGATATTGTATGTTAACAAGATATTTTTGTTTTCACACAAAAAGAGCTACCTGAGATGTTATTTTTTGGTTATGTATCCCTCATGGGTCTACCCAACATAGTATGCGTTATTGGACATATGCAAAAATGTGACGGGATGACCTCACACACCACCAGGTGTCATGCTTCATCATAGGACAACCCACGCTCTCCAAAAACCCGGTGTGATGAAGAGCGGGCCTTCACCTAACAAGATATGCCAGCGTGATTGTTGGGAAATCTGAAGCTCATACCCCCCCCCAATCTTACTGATAAGTTACTCCCCTAAGTAGTACACACAAACTACACACTCACTAAAGCTGCAATCCCGCAACAATTGTGAGATCTAGGAACAGTCCGTAGTTACATTTGGGAAGCCTTCTGAATCTGCCCATGTGTGGAACACTGCAGTACAATTTTAACCTTCTCATTTCTTTCATTTCCACAATACAGTGCTTGCTATCATATTGAGTCTTAGGCAAAGTGTGTCTTGAAAAGACTTAAGGGCTTAAACAGCAAAGAAATTCGTAAAATTTAGGAATTTACATTCCTATGTCCTGAAAATTCATAGCTTTTGTAGAGTCCAAGTAGAGTAGAAATTCCTAACCTTACACCAGACAGATTTACTTCCATGAAAAGTCTGCCTATTTGAAAAATAAAAAACTTTGATGGCTAGCCTTCATGTTTCATGGTGCAGTCGATCAAACTTTTCCAACATTGACAGGAACTGTCGTGACTTGGTTCCTGCCAATGCATAGAGTTGTCCGTCGGGCCAGCAGACACTTCAATTTGGCAGGCAGGGCGCTGGCTTTAAAGTCCCTCGCCTCCCTGTCTGCCTTCACTTCGTCAGCCAAACCCTAAATCAGGCCAATAATGAGAATGGCAATCGATATCCCTTTATGCTTGATGAAACCCTTTGTATTTCTTTTCAACAGCAGCTCCATGCACTATGCATTAATTGATGTGAATTGAAAGGTATGTAGAGTGCTGTGACCAACCAACTCTTCTTTCTACTGCTCCTAATAGCAAATGTAAACAAATGTATTCACCGTTTCAAATGCTGCACTAACTCACTTATCTCTGCACAATTAGTCACTTAGGATTTATGTGATTGGTTGATTTAGAATTTGCTCTAAAATATTTCTTCTAATATGCACCTAACTGTGCTTTGTACTCAAGGAGCATTTTTCTGGAAAATGGCACTCGGTGCCACAAGAGGCTGTCTTTTTAACATTAAACTGATGTTTTGAGGTGGAAAGCAATCACCCACCAAGCCAATCATTTTGGCTTCTATCTAGTTAAATGATTTGACCAAGCTTTATTAATGCACACAGGCCTAGTGTGGCATCTGTTGCAACACTACAAGCCTCCCTAACACAGAGATGCAGTTACAGCATGTGCAGATGCAATATGCCCTACTGCCACTCACAAAAGAGATACAATATGTGAAGGAGCAATGCATGCTTTTTCAAACACTAAGAAGAGGTATAGCATATGCTGGAGCACTGCAAGCTTCTCTCGCATCCACAAAACCGTTTTGCACAGATAGGTGTGGTACGAATTTCACAAACAGTTCGAGCACAGTAAGTGGATGTGCACACTTCTCTTTACTTTGAACATCTCCAGTTCTAATAAAGGATGACCTAAAAGTGAGTGAACAATGTGGCAAGATTGGAAAGGGCAAAATGAATATTGAGTTGCCTAGGAAGCTATGCTAAAACCAACAGAAAATGGAGAGAGCTGGCATCACTGGCAAGGCCTCATCTTAATCCCTGTGTCTAATTCTGAGTGTATTGTCTGGAAAATTATATGTCATTCACAGTGCCTCACTTGGAGTGCTGCTATCAGTTTTGGAGGCCACATCAGACACATTGTGACCGACTGTTAGAACTTGGGTTGTTGGTTGACAGGGGTATGAACCCTGGTCAAGCAGCAACCACAATCCTCATCAGGGTAAAACGCAGGCAAACCCTACATTAACCTAAATTCACTTTCTAGTAGCTTGGCACACAGCAGTCAGGCTAAACTTGGTGGCAATGTGTAAAATATTTGTGCTATATTTCAAACAGTAAAAACTGTGAACACAATACACAAAAAGATCCCATCCCAGGTTTAGAAAAATAGAAGCTGCCCAGTTAAGTAGATAGAACACCATGGGCCATAATGCAAGCAGGGGCATTATGCCTCCATGCCCACAGTTTGATAGTAACAGACAGCCATAATCTGAGTCCAGATGGCTTCTCTCACCTTTGGGCCATGGTGCCCCTTCCATCGTACCTCATTGTGAAGGCAAGGCTACCTGGAATGTGTGCATCTCTTGACAAAGCATTAGGAAGTGGAAGCATTTTTCAAATGTAGCACAGCTGACACTCGCTTCCTCTAAGCATATGGCTCCATGCAGGTCTGGCTGGACTGGCCATAATGGGAATTGGACGTTTCCCCGGGAGGCTGGAAGGGTGGGGGCCAGTTCTGCAGCGATGGGGCCTGATTTTGTTACTGGGGGCCGGTTTTGCAGCGGTGCTGCAATAATGGCCCCCAGTAACAAATGAAGCACTGCTTCACACTTGAAATCCCCCACCCTCCGGGGTCTGGTCCGTCAAACTTGCCAGTCCTGCTTTGGTTTCCCAGTCCAACCCTGCATGCAGGTGTCGTTTCTGTTATTGGGACGCTCCCCTGAGGCTGAAGTGATGCACAATTCGCTAGCAAAAATGTACAGAAGGCATAGCACCTCCACAGCTCATTCGGTTTTTTGGAGTACAGGGGATCTACATTCTAATTTAATATTGCTATTAATTTTATTTAGCAACAATAACATTTCAACCAGAGTTTTCTTTTACTTTCGGATGTGGAATGCAGCCCCAGAAACAGTTGGCAATACAAACCAGTGGGCACTGGGAAGATAATATGAGCTTTGAGGACAGTTACAAGCAGGAATGTGAGCCTCTGGCAAAATTCATGATGGTCCGCTGCCATATGACATGATATATTGTGCCCAGTTCTTGATGTCTCACCGTGAGTATCACTACTCTGTTTGATGTCATTACTGGCCCTTTTGTAGAGAATCTGGAGGCCACCTTTAGGTTTTTGTGTTGTTTAGAGGTGGCCACACCTAGAGAGTTGTATCCATTTCCAAAAACCATCTCTGTGGTAGTATGTCCAATTTTGGAGACCTAATCTAAAGTATTGTGTTTGGTTTTGTGTCTATTTCCAGAAAAAAAAACTTGATATTATAAAATCTTGAGGACACAAACCAGGATGAGAAAAACATAGGATGAACATTATTGGGCAGGAAAACTTGTAAGTAGTAAGGTATAAGAACAAGGGTAATGGTTAAGGTATGCTATTGGGCAAGGAAAGGGATAAAAGTAAAAGGAAGGTTAAGTAAAGTTATCATTAAAACAAAGAAAAATGCTGCAAAAACATCATGACATATTGAAAGCCTAAAGGCTGGGTTGAGGTGAGAAAGACTGTGGTGGGTGCAAGTAGCAAATTTAATGGCTTTCTCCTGGGAACAAAGGTGTGCTGCGGGAGGCAGACTAAGAAACTGTTGCTGTATTTTAGCATACTCCAGGCAAGAATCCTAGCTGCCATGACTGTGGTGTATATAAACAACACTTGCTAACAGAGCCTACGTGGAAGCACCTGGTAGTAGAGCAGGGGTTTTCAAACTGGGGCACTGGCCTCCTAGGGGGGCCTCAAGTGATCCTGGGGGGAGGGCGCCAGGCTCTGGCCCCAAGAAGCATTATGCTTATAACAGTGCTTTGTTTTCAGCGGGGAAAAAAATGAGCAGCAGTAAGCTGCTCTGTAATGGGCCATCACTAACATCTTTTGTCATTTATATCCTGGCTGGGAGAAGGTGTCAAAAGAGAAAGAACTCCAAATATTCTTCAAAACCCCCACCACCATTTCTAATAATTACACTGTGGATACTTTACACGTTAGTAAGGCCGCCTGACCAATAGTATGTTTGGCTATCATGTATTTGATTGCAATTTTCAAACAGTAACAGAACTTAACTGCAATGTTTAAATAAGTCTAGACATATTTAAACATTGCCAGTTTAATAGAATAATTGTGAAAAATATTGAAGGGGGCCCGATGATTTTTTTTCTCACTGGGGGTGTGGCATTTAAAAATTTGAAGACCACTGTAGTAGATGATGGGATGAATGTTTCAGGATGGGAGAAAGCATGCAGGTAGGGGCAGTTGATGCAAGAAAGTAAGCAATCTGTGGTTGGAAGGATTTTAGTGCGAGGGACATATGAAGAAGACCGATGGACATGAGTAGAGCAGTCAGGAATACAAGACTTGAGATGGTTGGGGTAGAAAAGATAAACTGTGTCCTGCATAGACGCGGTAAGTGAAATTGAAGGATGACATTTCTCAAAGGAAGGTTTTGTGGAGAGTTAAGGGGAGATAATATACAACAAAGGAATGTAGGGCAGCTTCAGGTAAAGGTGTAGCTAGTGGTTGGGATGTGTACCTCCGCAGAGAAGTGTTCAGCCAGCTAGGAGAAGAAATAGCCATTTGCAAAGTTAACACTGTCCACAGGGATGAGAGTATAGGGCCTAGCACAGTGAGCCTCAGTCCTGAATGCAGCCAGTAGTATGAGGGGCAGGAGGATGTAAAGGAGAGCATTGACTGCAGTGGGCAGAGGCGATGAAGATGGTGTGAGTTAGAGCATTCGAAACAGAAATTAGTTCACAGAAATTCATCTGGAGGGCACTAATGAGACCTTGAACCTAAAGTTAAAGAGTGAGTCTGATGAAGGTGGGAGCGCATTGAGGTCTTACAGGAATTTATTGAAAGGGGGTAAAACTATGTTGCAAGCAATGAGAAGCCAGTGCAAAGGTATGGCCTGTGTAGTAGAATAAAACACCGACTGGATTGTTTTGATGTTGACAAAGGAAGTGGGGTGGTCGCAGGTCATGGTTGACTGTCCATGATTCTTGAGGAGTCTTTCAGAGTGGATTTTTTGCAAAATTGTTCAAATTTACAAGCAATGCAAATCTGGCATTCAGCACTATCATTTAGAATGAAATGGGGGATGCCTGGATGCATTTTGAGCTAAAAAGAAATAATACTAAAAACACAAGTGCTGTGAACAACACCTGTTGGCATTTGGGCCATTGGTGTTGTTCCTTCGCCTCTGCGCTATCATTTTGATGTGAACATGGCGTAATTATGCAGTGTGGCGTAATGGTGTATTTTTGAATATTGCAAATTTCACAAAATAACATGAATTACACCTATGAAATTTAAATTTCGCACAGGCCTAACCAGGAGTCAAGGGTTTCTGCAATAAGCTTATGGTTGATGGCTTAGTTAGGTGATCTGAGTAGGGGTCACTGCACCAACTCATGTAAGCTACAACTATGCAGGCCAGTCACATTAATACTTTGCAGGTGGCATGTTTGTGTCTGTGTCTGTAGTACAGAGCTCGTACCACTGATGAGGGATGCAGATTGTGTCAGCACAATGAGGGTTTTAGCTTAATTTCCGGATGCCTGGTGGTGATAATAGTGACAACTAACCTCACAATTGGCAGTTTTAGCACTGCAGTCAAGAAGTAAACAGATCGAATGAACTCTTGCAGTTCTATAAATACGTCTCTTCTACCCCACTGAAGCATGCTGTTGAAAGGATGAAGTGATTCGGAGGTGCTTCCACAGCTTATTTGAGGCATTCTAGTTTTGGATGCTATTAGTCTCACACTGTCAAACATAAACAATTTGCATAAGGTAATTTTAACTGTGTAGATTGTACCAAGAGTATTTGCTCAACAGCACAACGAAGCAGGTAACTGACTCAAGAAGGCATTGAATAATTACAATGGTGCTAAAATGAGCTATTTCCATAACATAATAAGTACAAGTCAAGCTGATGAGATTGGTTGATTGTTTTTTTATTATTGTGTTGCAAGAATATACCACAAAAATAAAGAGAATAAAAAAGAAATGATGGTGCCATCTAAACGTGGCACCAAAATGCTTACAATAAAATATTTAAATTAAAAATAAATAATTATCCCACATAATTTTTTAGAACAAAACGCCTGCTTCCTAAGTGGCAAGTATATTAGAACAAGCATAGACACCCATTGTAATTTTATTTCACATCGCAGGAGAATATAATTCATGTTAGTGCTATTGGCTTTCAATTAGTATAACTTGAAGGCATAGTTTAAACACAGAAGGATAAAAAAAAAATAGGACAGCATATAGAAAGTAAAAATCATTGGCCCATCTGTCCTGGCACTTAAGTGCATCTTTTTTTAGTTGGATGTGAACATGCGAGCAGGAAAAATGCCACCACTTTCCACCGCATTCTAAGATAGTCAAATGCTGAAGTTGCCTGCCACATGACCACATGCTTTATGCTCTGATGGGCGAACGCAAAACGTGAATGACATTAGAACAGACTAATGCGAGAGGAAGGCTGGCCGACCAAAATCCCTGCTATATATGATTTTTGTTCATTTTTTTCATTTATAATAAATGGATTAACTGCCTGCAGAGTAGATCTAAAATGTGAACTTAATAGTCACCAGTCATCGTGCAAAATGTCCTGACGCACAAGATAATGGTCTTTTTACTGCATGTATATCATTCATGTGTTCACAGCGTGCACATTATGAGGAAGTCAATTTCATATCTGGTTTTGCAATATCTAACAGCAGAGCAGTTACTTTAACTGCTGATAGAGATATTGAAAGTCATTTGTCCCCAAAGAAATTGGAGCTGTTCAGCTGAAATGAGCAACACAAATCTGAACTACTTAGAGTGCAGATAGGGCGGGTTCTCTGAGGGATCTCTGAGAGCCACTCAGGCTCCTGGTGAAAAACAGACAATAGATGTTGGACCCAGGAAGTTATAAAAACAGTATATTTATTACCTGGGCTATCTCTCACTCTCCTGTTTTCCCTTTACCCTCAGCATAAACGGCCCTGTTGTAGATTTGAGGGGGGAGGGGGTACATGAAGCTGAGATAAGTTGGTGAGTCATATACAAACTATTTATAAAAAAAAATCTCACTTTCCCATTTTTTGCTATAGATATTTCTTTTCTTGGTTGTTTTTTCCACAGATAAAATTGACCACCACGTACAAATACTCTACCCTACTAAACCACTGGCAAAAAATACCTTGTCAGCCAGTCCTTGCCTTAAAAATACACACGAAGGCTCATTTACATACATGTAGTAGTCTAAAATCTGACGAAAATGGTATTTGCTCCTATTTGTGCCCTAGCACCTTCTGGGAGTTGATTGCAAACTCTGCTCACTGTTGTGTTTGCGTGCCGGGTACCAGTAAGTGGTATTTGATGGATTTTCCCACGCTATAGCACACATGCAAAATGGATGAGGGCCGTTTGCACGTATTATTCTGGTGTGTAAAAGCATTCCGGGCAAATACTGTTTACACCAGGATGATTTTCCCACTGTATTTGCCACTCGATTCTAAAAGCTCCTGCTGCGTCTCCTTTCCTTTCTCCTGAAAAAGAAACATGTCCAGGGCCTTTGCGTGACACTCACCCAATACACCAAATGATGCATTTGTATCCATACTTCCACAGCTATGTACCTGCTTCACTGCTCATGTAATTTTAATTTTAATTCAAGTCGCGGCTGCTTCCTGGAAGCAGCAGTGGAGCGGGTGAGGGAGAAGAGGCGGGGTGTGGGGGGTTCACTATATTAAAAAAAAACACCTCCTAGCCGGCCAGCTGTCGAAGCGCTGCTGCCTCTCCTGCGTCCTCTTCCTGCTTCCTGTGAGAAACAGGAAGTAGGAAGCACCAGGGCTCCCAAGCTCCCACAGCCAATCACAACGTTGCATTGCCGCGTTGTGATTGGTCTGAGCGCCATGAAACGGCGCTCAGCCAGGTGCTGTAGGGGTGGGCATGTTCTCCATGCAGGCTGTAATGCAGCCTGCAAGGAGAACAGGGAAAGTGTGCATGACTGGTTTGGGCGGCCCAAGAGGGCCGACCAAACGGGCATTGCGCACCTAGGAGTGTTGCACCACTCCTCCCCTGATCTTCAGCCCCGCCCCGCCCCCTCATGGAAGCTGCCGCAGCAGGAGGACAAAATAAAATGATAATAACATTAGTTATTATCATTTTATTTGTTCCTTTCTTTTCCTGCTCCGAGGCAGTGAGGCGATGCTCCTCCACCTTAGCAGAGGAGCCGCCACTGTTAAATTGGCCCATACGTGACCATCGTTTTGTGAGGAGAGGGGAGATGAGATGGCTGATGACTTAGAGCTTTATGAAGAGGGAACACTGAGGGAAAGGGTGGAAACATTGCACCTCATGGGACTATTGCTATTGCTCTCTCTGCAGAGAGGCCAAGGATTGCATTGCTTTTAGTCTCAGCTCCAGAGCTCTCAATCATGTCCCGTTCCCCACTCCCATCTAAACTCTTTACTCAGACACAAAGAGCCGGCTCATAAACAATAGACACTTTACAAGACTCATGTGTTACATGAAGAACAAAACTACAGAAACACAACATCAGGGAGAAGGAAGTACTCTTCGTGGCTAGGGACGCACATACCATAGTACATGAGTTAAAATGAGTGAAACATAAACAGAGACTGCATCACTGGCTTAGATTACATTAAGGGTTCTTGCAGTCTTTGCCAAGAAGCAGGTCAGAATTTTTATATAGATATTTAAGGACTTGACTATAGGGCCCCATCAAGACAGTTTTCAACGTCAGTTTGTAAATACTGCTAGTGCGGACCACTAGTTGGTGCTTTCATCACACAAAGCATATCAGAAATTTAAAAGTAAATGCTTTTTTTAAAGGTGCATTTCTGTGAATTTATTTTGCTCCTTTTAAGTGCCAGGTAAGTTCTTTAAGTGGGATGTAAAAGGTGGGGTGTCGCTGCCAGGGGCATGGCCTAACTAGGTATCATTTCAGAAAAGCATGGCCTATTTAATTAATGAATTAATGTTGTGACTAAGATAGAATGTTGTTCCCTAGACAGAGTGCTACCTGATCAGTATTCTGGTGCCTCTCTGAGCTTCTGTAACTGCAGACATATCACACAGCAATGAAACAAGCATGTGTCTAAAACAAGCCAGACCTATTGGCTTTGCCAGTGTTTATTAGCGGTATCACATAAATGAATAGCACCACTGATAATGTGAATAATTTGAATTGAAAAAACATTTCAATTTCACAAGTTATATTTAATTGAAGTAACTATAACTCATGCCCTCGCCATGCAGAGTTTTGTCATCAATGATGTCATTTCAGATGTCGCATTGATGTTATCAATGATATCATAGAGCATGTCATAAGTGATGTAATATGTGACATCAAAAGCAGTGCATGGTGAGGACATGTGTAATAGTTACTTCAGTTAACTGTGACTGGTGAATTTCAGTGGGTTTTAAAGTTTAAAATGTAAAGTTTTAATTGACATTTTCACCTAACTATAACATCATTTTAACCTTTGTTTTTACAGTGAATTTCTGAGGGTTTTTATATATTATTAACAAAACTAGCTATAGTGTAATTTTATGCTTTGTTTGTTTCAGCAAATGTCTTGTTTTTTTTTAGCGTAAAGTAATAGTTTATCACCAAACCTAACTAGTCCTGTAGCAGTGCCCAATCCCCCGCAGGCAGCACTCTTTGGTCTTCCGTTTGGTCTTTTATTTCTGCGGCACTGTGGTACTCTGGTACTATGGTGAAATTACACGGGGCTGTGTTGTGTGCCTTGGTAGTACCACGGTACTGCCACGCATCAAAAAATATTCTTTTTAATTTGAATCTGGGGATGTCCCTCGAACATGCGCTGTGTGGCTTGGCAGATGGGCTGCACCCAACCCCCACAAGTATCCAAGACCGTTGCTGGCCAACCACCCATGGTCTTACAATGCAGTACTATTGCGAAATTCCATGTGGGCCACACTGTGCCACGGCACAGCGAAAATAAGCAATTATTTTTAAGTTGACCCCAGAGGGATCCCTCTGGGACCCCCACACATGGGCCAGAGGTTCAGGGTACACCTACCCTGCCCCTTCATTCCTTAATATTGCATGTTTTTCAGGACAGAGGGATCTAGTTCCTGAGTCTTATAATGGCTGCCACAACATTCTGTCCATGGTGCTGCCAGCCAAACAGATTGCGTATTTTGAGCTCGCTGTACCGCAGTAGTAGTAGATATTTATGAATTATAAACCTTAATTTCTCAAACAATATTGAACCGATTTACACCAAACCTCTCTCTCTCTCTCTCTCTCTCTCTCTCTCTCTCTTTCTCTCTCAAACACACACACACACACGCACACACACACACACATACATATAAAAAAACAAAGGCTAAACCTTTGTTATAGTTAGGAAAACTATTATTCTTTCTATAGAAACTTAAACTACATAAAACATTACAAATTCTAAAGTTATAGTTATACCTCTAATTTATCATTTACACACTAACTTTAAATTACAATAACTTTATTTATTTTTTCTATAAAAAACAATAATCTATAGTAAGATTTCCTGGCTAAATACGTCCCAAAGAAAAGAGGGGGTACAAAAAGCAAACAAAAATAACTGGTTGGTACTAAACAAAGTACATAGCCATGAAAAGAGTAATTGAGAGACAAGAATGGAGATGACAGAATGAATGAACCGAGGTTCCTCTCTGGACTCTAAAAGCATTAAGAAATTAATATAAAAATGATTTTTTATGGAAAATACACAATATGTATCTAGCAAAATATAGAACTCCTGGAACACTACAAAGAATGTATATAATAAACTGAAGTTCCTGGCCCAACCAATGGCACTTCGAACACAGGAGAATGGCTCTGAGGAATGCTGTATGACATTACAGAAGAATTTTGTCTGAGAAAAACAAAAGCAGTAAGAAACAAAGTAAATAAAAATCTAACAGCATTTCCACCCTAAAAAGAAGAGAAGAGGCTGCTTCAGGATTGGCAGTGTCAGATACATTCTCCTTTTGTGATGTCTTCAATTACAAGTATAATATATCCATTGTTAATTTTTTTTTTAATCAGTCTGTTGGAATAGGACACGTTATAACGCAAACATTTACAACGCATGCTTTTACAACGCGGTTTTTACATCGCAACATCCATTACAACGCATGATTTTACAACGCTTGCCATCACAACGCATTTTTAGAAACTACATTTGCAACGCATTCCATTACAACGCATGCATTACAACACATACCATTACAATGCATATTAGTTTTAGGGCAACAGTAGGGTAAGTGTTGGATAGTGTAGGGGTAAAAATTACTATTCCCACTCCAGTGAGTGCAACAGTAGGGTAAGTGTTGGATAGTGTAGGGGTAAAAAATTACTATTCCCACTCCAGTGAGTGCAACAGTAGGGTAAGTGTTGGATAGTGTAGGGGTAAAAATTACTATTCCCACTCCAGTGAGTGCAACAGTAGGGTAAGTGTTGGATAGTGTAGGGGTAAAAAATACTATTCCCATTACTTACCTTATAATGCATTGTAATGGCATGCGTTGTAGTGACATGCATTGTAATGGCATGCGTTGTAGTGACATGCGTTGTAATAGCTGCGTTGTAATGACATGCAATGTAAAGGCAGTTGCGTTGTAACAACCGTGTTGTAAAGGTAGTGCGTTGTAATGACTGCGTTGTAATGGATGTTTCCCGTCTGTTGTGCTGGTTTCAATGTCTCACAAAAGTTATTAAAGACTGTGTAGAAAACATTACACCAATAATTACTAGGAAATTAATTGGTTATTTAAATCAGGGCATGTACAGAGGGAGCTGAAAAAAGGTTTAGGTATTCCCCCTTTTCAAAAATTCATCATTGGCCAACGATGGCCCCAAAAAATAAATATGTCATTTCTCCAAAGATTGTGAAGAAGAGTGCCTCTCTCCAACAGTAGGCATATGGTGAGATCACAATTGCCTAGGTGAGCAACAGTCACGTTTTAAGCATAATGGAGGCATATAAATGGCTCTTTTGGATGAACAAACCTCTACCAGATGCTCTTGATGATGGTACTCCTGCCTTACTAACGTTGTTGGAGATGTCAGCAGCCAGAGAATAGGAGAGGTGGAGTAATTGTCAGCGGCAGCAGAGGATGATTTGGCCTGTTTCTCTTGGACGGACAGGAAAAAAATCTGTGTAAGAAAAACAAGGTCAGCATCAGAAGGGGTAAAGCCGGAATACCACTAGGATCCTGCTAATTACCTCTACTATTTCTTTGACATATATGCAGGCCCACTTGAATTACGTGATGTTACCGCTGCTGTGTTTTCATCTGCTTCAAAATCAGCAGATTTGAACAAAGACAAACATTTTGTTTTTAGCTCAAACAGATCAAAAGTTACTAAAAACACAGCAACACATGTTGCTGCGCAGTGTAAGGTACTTGGCTAAGATTTACTGGTCATTTTTTTGTTGTTTATTGGTATATTGGGGGTTACTGTTACTGTTAAACTTGCACTCAAGAGGTGATAGTGTTAAGATGTGTAAAAATGACAAAATAATTCAGTAATACTATCACGAAATGTGGTGCATAACGCCCCACAACTGTTCTTTTCTTGTTGCATAATTTAGTCAACCCAGCCACATAATGTTTTCCTCCCCTTCCACATAATTCCAGTGGCCCTGCATATATTTTAAAACTTTACATTCCCAACTTCTGGAAATGTCGTTTGTTTTGTATAACTATTCTGTCTGCACCCATGTGGTGTTCAAAGTAACTAATGATCCAGAATACGATAGAAAAAGGATAGCGGTAACATTTGTCAAGATACAAACATGGATGGACAGGAACTAAATTAGTCTGAATGTGTCTAAGACCGAGTTTATTCTGATTAGGTCAGACACCTCTCAAAGTAAAGTAATGGTAATCTATCCAGATTTTGCAATTGGTAGCTATTCAATTCAACCAAAGAACAAAGTTAAGACAGTGAGTTATATTTGACTCTTGGTTAAACATGAATGAGTAAGTTAATTGTACTGTTTCTCAAATGAACTTTCACTTGAAGCACCTGGGAAGAATACAGCACCAGCTGCTTGAGATATGATTGCTGAAAAACAGTAGGAGTAATATTTGATTTTAGGGATGTCTCAAACTACTGTTGAATTATAATGGACACCATTACATTACTTTAATCATAACAACATTGAATTGGGTACCAGTACAAATTAGATTTCAGTTTAAAACACTGACCTTGGTACATAAGTCCCTTTTTTGTTCAGTAGCTGAAAATTAGTAAGAGTGATTACAGGTCTACAATCCTGGAAGAACCCTGTACTTTAGTGATACGATGCTTCTGAGAGCAGTAATCGTGTGGATGGGCTTTTCGGTCCTGAAGAATGAGCCTGACTAATCTGGCCTAAATGGAGTCACACACATGATTGCACTTACAAGAGTCAGTGTCATACTTTGTGTTTTTAATAGAGTGCAAGGTTAACATGAATAAAGGTAGTATAGATAGTTAAAATTGACAGACATAATAAAATAGTCTGTTTTTGTATATGGAAAGTACTAATAGAATGAGAGGAATAACCATGTTTAGGTAGATATATGCTAGTGGAAATGGCATCACACCAGTAAGATTATGGGGCACAATAAGATTTTTTGAACTCAATATTACAAAAAAACATAGCATGCCATCAGCTTCATGGTTGATGCATGGTCACAAGGGTAAAAGTGTGCACTTCAAGACCTCTGGTCTTCAAAGAGAACATGTCGTCCTTACTTTAGTTAAAAAACTTTTGATGATGACACTAGAGACGGCAAGGAATGGTCTCCTTTTGCTTGCAATCACAAACCAACTGCCACCTGAAAAGCACCCTACTTCTGAAACAGATGACCACATCAAGATCAACTTCTGTGCATGTTTACAACACCTTGATTACCATCTGCAATCTCAACATAATAATTACACATGGATAAAAATCATCTGCAGTCTAGATATACCAATATCTGTACTAACTATTGCTCTCATTGAACTTGCCTCTGTGTCCCGCTTCCTTAACTTGCTGTTAACCCCCTAAAGTGCCAGACATATATACCCTTCTTTGTATTTCCCATGTCTCAGAAAAATTCAAATAGTTTTTTTAATTGCACCCTGATCCTTTCTGTTTTCCATGTAAAATAAACTAACATCCCCTTGGATCGTGACCATGGTATTAAAACTTTGAAATAAATGAATTTAAAAAAAGTTGAGGACCTGCTTTGGTGGCAGGTCATTTTCTTTCCTTGGCCTGAAGCTTTGGACCTCCCTACATCAGTCCTACAAGCTTACTGACCATCATCTTGGTTTCAGAGAAGCCCTAAAGCATTTCTCTTCGCCCCCTCTTTATATCTTCCCCCTTTTTGAATCATTCCCAGAGCCGTCATTCCCTTTAAGCAATAATGACCTCAACACGTATGAATAGAATAGAATAGAACAGAAGAGACCCTTTTTCGAGTGAGGTCACAAACTCTAATAAGTTGTACATGGTGGAATACATATTATATGTTTTACAAGTCACTATCACTTACTCTGTAAAATATATAAAACACACTCTTCAGTGAACTAAAAATTAAAGATTATTTTTGAAAACGCATGCGTCAGATGTAGGAACAGAAAACTGTGATGAAGGAAGGAAAGCGAGCAAATACATAAAGCTTTCTTTCAAGAGGTACAAGTGACATAGAATAGTGTTCCAGGAGTGGGACGTTTAGCTTCATTTCATGGTGGCAATGTAGACTGAGGTATACAATAATGTTTTATTTTAAATCTCTGTATACCACCTTAAGTCTTCCTCAACTTTCTTGGGGCGTGCCAGAGAGAGGTTAGCAGAGTCATCAGTCTTCAAGGGAAGTATTCTAGAAAGTGCCTAAGGCAATGCCTTGGCAAACTTGTAGTGTAGACTAGGTATATAATTTATAAGTATGAGAGTAGGGTCGGGAAAGAGCTTAGATAGGGTGCAGCTCCTACACAGGGCCTAAACTGTGCCATCCTGTATTTTTGGTGACTGTGACAACACTGATGGCCATAAAAGATTTATAAACAACATTGTCCTATTACCACATAAAATCCCAGGTGGAATAACACACATGAGAAGGGTAGTAAAGTGCCTATCAAGTTCCCTAGAAATATATATTGATTTGGTGTGGTTTGAAGGGTTGTAGTGTAAATCTGGGAATGCCCAGTAATACTGGGCCTACACAGTGGTCAATTGTGTCAAAGCCTGCCAAGAGGCTTAAAAGGATGTGTGCGCAAATACGGCCCTGGTCAAAGGCACTGAGGAAGTCATTCCTGATGTTTAAGTGTCGGCTCTGAACCAGTCAGACACTGAAATCTGACGAAAAGTCACTTAACAGGTTATTAGATTCCAAGTGGGTAGATAGTTAGTGGGTGATAGCATTTATAGTAGTTTCAAGCACCTTTGTTATACAGAGAAGACCTCAGATGGCTCTGTAAATTGCTAGTTCACACAGATCAGCAGTGTGATTTTTATATGGGTGGGATAATGAAATGCTTGAGGGATTAGAATGGTTCCACAGGGAAAGGAAGTGTTGACGAAGTGAATGGTAATTGTAGTGAATGCACGGTGACCCGGGTTGATGACTTTTGCACTCCCACTATCCCTAGAACTTGAGGGGTTCTTGAAAAAGAAAATTGCAGATTTAGTGATTGTGGCCATTTTAAAGAGAGGGCTAGCCCAGTGAGGGATAGAAGGGCCAGGCCAAGGTCAGGAGGCTTTGGAATGTCTGAGACAACGTGGGCCCGTGTGATATGTACATTATTGGTGAAGGCTGATAGAAATTAATGGCTGAAATCTTGTGAGGGAGAAGGCAACCTGGGAGAAGAGCTAGAAGAAACCATTTCCCTGTAGATCTGAAATCTTCCTTTAGCGGAGTTTGAGAATTTGGTGATGTGGGACTGGAAGTGGGCTTTCTTTGCCCTGGAACAACCAGCTTTGTAGCCTCTGGAATGAGCTGTGCACCCCAATGCTAGGTTTGATTTGATCTAGTGACTTTCTAGTGCCCTGCCTAGATGTTTTAGAAGCACATATCTTCATTGTACCATTTCTTGATCTTCAGGCAGCTTTCTTTCCGACAGAAGATAGGAGCCAAAGTGTCCAGAGGCATGGTGGGTTTGCATTCCAAGTACGAGAGGATGCTATCAGGAGACTCTAGCATTTGTGGAAGCATTGCTTAAAGGTCTGACATTTGAAAAAAACATTGATTAAAGGCTTTGGAATCCATGTTGTTCATTGAATGCAAGGAAGAGAGCTGGCCAGTGCAGTGAACGTCTTTGCTCTGTTTAACTCATCACTCATGTAGAATTTGATTAGATAATGGTGAGTTCAACATTGTTGCGGGACAGCAAGCAGTTGAAGCTTTAATGTAAAGGAAAATAATAGGTCCAGTCTGGTCTCTCCAGCAGTACACCAAAGTGTTTCTGCACCAAGTGGTCACTTAGAGTTGGTCGCTACTGGATAATAGATAAGTGTGCATTGCCAAGGGGGGTAATTTCCAAAAACATGTATGAGAATTAGCATCTCAGTGTGAATTAGCCCTGAAAAGTCAAACTCCCTATTAGGAAAATGTCAAAGAATATACAGTCCTTTCTATTTATACTAATTGTATGTGGATATCCCTGAACATTTATTTATTTATGTATTTATATAGCCCACTAATACCCGGGAGCGTCAATGTTTTCCCAGTTTAGCTATTCTGGGGCCGATTCACAAAGGCATTTAAGAGAACGTAAAACAGTCAACAGAAGGACCACTTTATATACTCTAGAATGCCTCTGTGAATAGCCCAGTGGAACCTAACATCAAAGATATAACCTTCTTTGGTACCATCAAATATGCAGAACTTATATTCGAGGCATGTTTTTGTGGGCTTTGGACTTCAACCGTATTGTGAATAATGAGCCGGACAGATTGCACCAACCGTGTTTACAACACCAGGCATGCAGAGATCGAGGTAGACATATAGGGAAGAGCAACAAAGAACATTAATGTTTTCTCTTAATTCCCCAGTACATCATGCCTACTCCAGGTTGAATTACTTCTTCTTCAGTGCTGAACACTTTTAAAATTTTAAAGAATTAGTGTATCAAGGTAAAATTCAGAACACTCACCTCTAAGGGAATAATACATGGAGAGGCAGGTAAACAAAATTGCCAAGTTGGTGGCTGTGGAATAAAGCACTCTGACATGATGATATTTAAAAGAAATGGGGTTTTTGGATCCGAGTATTCTAATAGAACCGTATTGGTTGACAACTAAAGAGTGTATAAATATCCCCTTGATGGCATAACTCCCTTTTCAGGTTTAGGGAATGTTTCCACTAAAAAAATTTGTGTAATTAATCTTATTCTTATCATCTCATATAATTTCTTTGGTACATAGTGCATCAAAAACACACATTCAACAAATAATTCAAAATAAGTATTGAAGTTATAAAGATGATACACTTTTATTCTTGTGTCTTCACATTAGAGAACAACAAACAACAGCTAACACGTGTACCGGCCCATCATGGTGCGCAGTCCTGGGGCCTTTTAAGGCCTTCAAAGAGTGTAAGCTGCTGCATGGTCTGCTGGGTCCACAAAGAAAAATACGCCATCTGTTTATGATTTAGGTCTATAAAAAGTCGGGCAGTGTTCTGTAGTGAGCTTTGCAAAATAAAAGAACGCATTCCCTGTGGCTGCCTCTAGCAGGCGTATAAGGTCCGGGCACATGCGGTCTGGAACTTTTCGCACAGTAGCGCCAGGACGGGAGCGGAACACATGTTGGTAGTTGTTCTCTGATGCGAAGACACAAGAATAAAAGCCTACCTTTATATCTCCCATACTTAGTGTACTTTATTTGATGAATGTGTTTTTCTGCTGCACCATGTACCAAAGAAATTGTATGAGATGACAATAATAAGAGTCATTAAACAAAACAAATTTAAAGTAAACATTCCCTAAACCTGAAAAACTCTCACATGATGAATTTCAAGCTGAAAAAAGAGAAGTCGTTGAGCACTACTTCAAGCACAACAAATGAACTAGCTCCTCTCACGCTGGGAAGCGGCAGGCCATCCAGGTTGTGGTTAGGGGCTTCTGTATTCACACGTTCCATGATGCTAAGAAGGGTTTTTCTGATAGATGACTTTGTGCCCAAACGGTAGCAGAGAATTGGTGGAGGAGAAGTAGAGGAGGAGTAATATGAGCAGTGTAGATAAGAAAGCATGGTAAAGGAGACAATGCCCACTATGTTGGAAATGAAGGGAAGGCCCAGGATTAAGATATTAAATGTTAGGATACAGGATGGTGTTACCACAGATATAGAAAGCGACTTCGATGATGTTATTAAGGCATGTTTTAGGGAGCCATATGCTCAACCGCCAAGTACACTTGTGATGAATAGATGAGCATGCTATTAACTGGAGTTGGAATTTCCAGGTTAATTGGGGAGAAAATAGGTGTAAAAGGTTGTCAGATATGACTCTGAGCCAGTGTGGGTTATTAGGTAGTTTTATTGCCTCTAACTTCAGGGTGTCTTCCAGATACGCTCTTCTCCTAGCCTAGGAAGGCACTCGGGGAAATAAAAATATACAGGCCTTAAGTATCAGGCACTCTTTATATCACTTGTTTCATCACCGACACCCATGTGATATACGACACCGAAACACAAAAAATCAACAAAAGGAGCATAATACTCTAAAACACTGTGGATATAAGAATCTCAGATGTGAGGGGTTGTGCAGTGCACCCAATCTACAGGCGTCTTTTCAGGGGATTTGACAGCACCAGTGTGACCCTCATAGGCCCACTGAATATCTCCTGTTTAGTGTCCATCACAATCCATCCTGTCACTTGCCTGATGCCATGGCTCTGATAAAGAGCCACGGTGTTCTGGCCCCTAGCGCCTTTCCCCAGGGCTGGGCCGGGTCTGCTCTCCTCCCTCTCTGGATTCTCCTCGCTCCAGCTGATTTGGGTTTTGCGTCTCCTCCTCAATGGTTCCCAACTCCTCCACTCTTCCCACGTCTTCTGTTCTTGCTGGCCAATATCAGCGTTCTGCACAGCTTCCCTCAGCGTGGCCAGCACCTTTCCTCCAGCGGCACCGTTCTGCAGTCCTTCACGTGCTCCTCTCTCCCTCGATGCCGCTTCTGCCTTCTCCTCCGTGCACACACCTCCCACTGCGGCGTGCGCCTGATATCCGGGCCACATGTGATCAGGGGGCGTGGCCAGCCCCACAATTAGGGTGCTATGAAGTTTTGTAATTGGAGCAGCAAAGGCTTGGAACTCTCTTCTTCTGCAAATTAAAGCCATGCCCAATCTACTGATGTTTAGGAAGGCTTTGAAAACCTGGTAGATCAATGCAGAATAAGCTTCATTCCCCCTTCCTGGTTCTTCTTGATAGTGTCAAAGCAGGCGCCAAGACGCATTTCGGCAATTGAGCGCTCTTATAAATTCCACTAACATAACATAAAATACTTGTGGATTCTATTGGGCCGTTTGTGTCAGCCATCATGGAGTCTCCAGCTGCTTTCACCTCTCCTTGGCCACAGTAGGCAAACTGAAACTTCTGTTTATATCGCTGGAGGTAATAGTGCCTATTTGATCCATGGCTTCAGCCAAGCCTTCTGATTAATAGGCTTCTGATCAAACACACACAAATAATGTTGGGGGGCGGCGTGGCCGGCCGGCAACTAAGATGGCTGCATTGGAGTAGAGCTCCGAGACCCGCAAACCGAAACCCCCAAAATCTGCCAAAATGATCCGTTTAAGCCCGGAGTTGAGGATATTCCAGTGGTCCCCTGTTCCTCGGGCAGACGCGGTCCCGAAATTGCGGTCCCCTGACGCCCCTGGGCCGAGAAACAGCTGATCGGCTGCGGCCGGCAAGGACTGCCTCGTGGAGCACCGGCTGGGGCGTGCGCTGAAGCAACGGAGGCCCGCGACAGAAGCTCGGAAGCAGAGACTGGCAGAAGCGAGCATCGGTATCCTCAATTGATACCCCCCGCCCCTCCCTGATCTGGCCTCAAGACGACAAGCACTCGGCGGGGGCATGGCAGAACGCTGCGAGGTGTCCGCCCGCGATAAGAGGAGGCGGGCGCCATTACGGAAAGGAGGTCGGGGGATCTGCAGAGACGTGGTGCTCCAGACTGGACAGGAGCACAGTAAAAGGTGATGGGAGGGCGCCGTAGGATCTCCGTCGAGAGAGCGCCCCCCCCTCCATCAGGACTTACAATAAGGTACCGGCTCCAGGCTGGGGCTGGGACGGAGCAAGAGACGGGCGCTGAGAGGCTGCCATAGACCAAGCGGAAAGGTGAGAGGACAGTCTGTGGCGAGCTGTGGGGTCCCGAGGGGCACAGCTACATGGGTGACACTGAGTGGAGGAGGCCAGAGGGGACACGTGGACATTTTTTATATGAATGAAGTACCCCGTTTGAGTACAGGACTGGGGTCCCCCAGAGACACGGCCATTTTGGGGTACTGATAAACCATCGTTGATGTTCTGCCATAGTTGCATCAGTGGTTGCCACAACTATAGCCTTTCCCCTATGCTGCTGAAAGACTTGGATCACTCCCAGGGGGTAAAATTTGCATTGGGCCCTCGGTGGCGCGGGCGATAGTGGGGCCTCCTTTTGGTGACTCTAAAATGGCGACGCAAAAAGGGCCCAAGCAAACACATCAAACCATATTAGATAAATATGCGCATTCTAAAGCCTGAAACGTGGATGAGACAAACGAAGCGCAGGGGGCGAAGCAACAGTCGGAGGAGGGCGTCCCCACCCTTCAGGACATTATGGAGGCCAAACAAGGATTCTGCACAAACCTTAAACAAAAAATTGATTCTGTCACAACAGAGGTGACACTGATGCATGCGGACCTGCGCACTTTGGGGGAGAGGGTGAAAGCCACGGAGGACTCCGTCACTGAGCTCCAACCTTCCACTAAAACGTTAGAACTAACGGTGAAGAAGCTCCAAGTGACGACAGCGGACCTGGAAGCCAAGCTTGAAGACTTTGAAGGACGGGCACGCAGGAACAATGTTCGAATCTTGGGAGTACGGAGCGGCGGTAGGGGCAAGCTACGGACCTATTTGTTGAAGACCTAATACAACACCAACTACAGCCCCGATCTCTCTCCCAATATTTCTCCGTGGAACGTGCCCATAAAGTGCCAGGTGGGTCCCCAAAACCAGGTGCACCCCCACGCCCTATCCTGGCCAGATTATTCAACTACAGGGATAGGGACATAACTCTACAGACATCGCGTACAGCCCCCCCGTTGAAATTTGAGAACTCTACAATCACTTTCTTCCCGGACTTCATAGTGAAGGTCCAGAAAATGCGAAGATCCTCCTTGGAGGTGAAAAGAGCGCTTCGCGAAAGAAACATTAAATATGCAATGCTTTTCCCGGCAAAGTTGCGAGTGATGGCTGACGGGAAGTCCTGGCTCTTCCTGACCCCAGAGGAGACCTGGGAGTGGCTGGAGGGGTGGAAAACCCCTGGAACCCAAAGAACTAACTCACAAAGGCAAAGGACATCCGTGGACTCAGAGACGGCCCTCGGAAGAACATGGGTCAAAACGGTGTAACTAGGCAGAGGCAAGGGTCTCTGGACAATCACTGATCTATGAACGACATGCTGGGCACTGAAGGAGTTTACATGGTGGCTGATGAAGATGCCGAGGACTGCTAAGTATTTCGATTGTTAGGGGGGAGGCAAAATATGGCAATGTTTGGACCATCCGGCTCCTTGTTTTCAACATGGAGTTGAATGCATAGACAAATTACACAATGTGTGTTTGGTACTACTGGTTCTGAGATGGACACATTATAAGGGATTTATTGACATTGAGTTGGGGGATCTAGGATCATTGGCTGGGTCCCAACTAGGCCGCATTCCCCCATGCGATGTTTGATGGGTATGGGTATACAGGCACTCTGCAAAGTTTGGGGGTGGGCAGTTCTGAGTCCACGTTGCAGGGAGGCAGGGAGGGGGGTGGGTCTGGGGTGTTACCTGAGGGATTGTTATGGCAATGTTCAATGTTTAATGTGGTACATAGCTAAACTTGTTGACAGTGCAGGGAGAGTACAGGATCTAGCAGCAGAACAACTAACAACACGACAGTCAGGACAGTTGACCACTAAACCGCTGATTACACATGGGGGAGGGAAGCTGGGGGTCTATGTGTACATTTAATCCGGGAACCTGAGGCGCTACTCACACCAACCAAATGACGGATGACCAGGGCGTGGCTCCACGATTGGGCCACATCAAAGTACTTTCGTGGAACATTAATGGGTTGGGAGACAGAATAAAGAGGGGAATTGTATTGCAGTACTTGAAGAGACAGGCCCTTGACGTGATGTTACTGCAGGAAACCCATATACAAGGTACCTCCTATTGTGCGCTGAAAAGATGGGGGTATAAATTGGTGGCTCACGCTGGGTACACCAAGGGATCGAGAAGTGTGGGGATTCTCCTTTGTAATTCGTTCCCCTTCCAGGTTCAATCCGTGACGCATGACACGATGGGTAGGTTTGTGACCCTATCGGGCAATTGGGAAGGCAGACTACTCAATATTATGTCTCTTTACGTTCCACCGCGACTGCACTCCTCGGCCTTGACTGACTTGGCATCCCACATACTTAGGTTGCCTGAGAGTGAACCGTTGATTGGGGGGGATTGTAACGCGGCCCTTAATGGGGGCTTGGATAGGAAACCACCGAAACAGGGAGAGCCGTCTGGGAGGGCGCTGGGAGAATTTTTAAGAGAAATGGGCCTGATGGATGTTTGGAGAGCTTACAATGCATTATCCCTCCAGTATACCTTCCATTCGGGAGTCCATGGAAGTTTGTCCAGAATAGACTACATATTTGGTAGAGCCGACCAGCTCTCTATGTTCGGGGCGGTGGCACACCTTCCCAGAGGTATCTCAGGCCATTCCCCGGTCATAGTTAATTATTGAGGTAACCCCTCCGCTAAGAGACATGAGATGACACTTAACCCCTGGTATTTACGAGTGCCGTCCATACGGGAGGGGCTTATAGAGGCGACAATTAATTACTTTAACGAGAATGAAGGGTCGGAGGACTCGGCCTCCACGTTATGGGAAGCTTACAAACGATGATCAGAGGGCAGGGAGTTTCAGCGATTGCGGGATACAAGAAAAAGAAGCGGAAACAGTTACACATAATAGAAGAGGAAATTTCCCAACTAGACCGCAAACTAATAAACTTAGCTACCCCAGACGTCAAACACAAATTGCTGTTAAAGCAAAAAGAATTGCAGAGGAGGCGGCTAAAGCCCAATACCGTGCCACTCAGTATCGGGTATATGAGATAGGCGATAAGGCGAGTAAATTGCTGGCGTGGTTGGATAAGCGTGAAAAGGCTACTAGTTGGTTGTTTGAGATTGAGACAGAGGATGGGGCCCGGCTTAAAGATAGGAACAGTATAGCGGAAGTCTTCGCAGAACACTTTAAACTGGTATATGCGCCATAAGGGGCATCTACCCACGAAGAAGCGCAGGAGTTGCTGGCTACCCTCAAACTTCCTACTCTTGATGACACAGAGGTAGAAGAGCTTGACTTAGACCTTACCAAAGAGGAAGTGGCTAAGGCAATTGGAGCGTTACAATCCGGAAAAGCGATGGGACCGAGTGGTCTTCCTATCGAGTTATTTAAAGCGAACACATCCACAATTGCCCCATACTTGGTTGATATGTATGAAGAAAGCGTCGCTAATGGGATCCTCCCTGAAACTCAAAGGTTGGCCAATGTGGTAGTGATCCACAAACAGGGGACACCTCCAGAGTGCTGTGGTTCATACCGGCCTATCTCCTTGTTAAACCCAGAGGTGATGATCCTGGGCAAAATCCTAGCCACGCGTTTGTCACCCCTACTCCATAAATTGATCCACCCTGATCAGTCCGGCTTTATGCCAGGCAGGAATACTGCACTCAACCTTCGGTCCCTAAATGGCGTATTGGGCAGGGATGGAACCATAAGAGAGGAGGCAGTGATAATGTACCTTGATGCCAAAATGGCTTTCGATATGATCGAATGGCCTTACTTGTTTGCGGCGCTTGAACGCTACGGTTTCGGAGGGAAATTCCTGTCATGGGTGCGGCTCCTTTATTCGGAACCCCTTGCAAGACTGACAGTAAATGGTGGCCGGTCAGCAATTTTTACCTTGCAGAAAGAGACGAGACAGGGGTGTCCACTTTCCCCGTTGATATTCGCTCTAGCCCTTGAACCATTGGCAATTTGGATTAGAGGAGACCCCTTATAAGGGGACTAAATTGGACAGCGGACTGGGAAGATAGAATCTCCCTCTATGCCGATGATATTTTACTCTATTTGGCCAAACCCCATTTTTCAATTCGTAGAATCTTACACATATTCACCCTTTTTCAAAAATACTCAGGATACACTATAAACTGGGACAAATCACTCATTTACATATTGTCTGGGAGGGGTTCTAATCTGCCCACACATTGTGGTGCCAAGATAGTCCCTGAAGGCTTTCGATACCTGGGAATTTATATCACGACAGACCCAGTAGCATTTTACGACGATAATCTAGCCCCCCGCTCCGTCGCCTAAAAGACGATGTGCAACATTGGAAGACCTTGCCCCTCACGTTGCTGGGTAGGGCGTCTCTGTACAAAATGATGGCCCGGCCCCGCTTCGTTTACGTTTTACAAAACGCACCATACCCTGTCCCAGCCAAGTATTTTCAGGCCGTGGAGTCATAAGTCCGGACCCTTCTCTGGAATAACGGAATCCCCGCATTTCATTGACTAAGCTCACGAAAAGCTGGTACGATGGAGGAATCGCCCTTCCAGCCATCAAAGGTTACTATTGGGCCTCTCAGTTAGTGGTCACTAATCACTGGGTACACTGGCCAGTAACAGAGCCTGCCTATAGGATGGACAGATATAAACTGTATGGGAGGAGGAAGCATGGGCCGGTGCATACCCCAACTGCAACTACTGTCTCAATATGGCATACGCGACGTCTGCTTTGGGATGGAAAAACACGATTACACAGGCCACCCCCCTTCTGGAGATGGACCGCTTGGGGCTCTTGGCAAAATGTTCCGGATTCGACAAATGGGAACTGATTGGTCTCTCGGGGGTCGGGGATGTGTGAGCAGGGGGCAAGGTGGTTCCTTTCAATGACCTCCAACGGGACTATGAGTTGAGCGTGAGGGAAACTTTTAGATAGCATAAGTCTGAAACGCACTTCATAAGGCAATCCCCAAAGGTAGAGATCTTCCGGTGGCCTCGCCCTTAGAGGACAGACTCCTTGATGATTTTTTTTTTTTTACAGAGTTTTATATAGCGCGAACTTGACCCGAATCGGGTATCAGAGCGCTTTACATAGCACCAGTTGCATTACATGAGGACACATTCATTTATTTTGTTAGGCACGGGGTGATTAAGTGATTTGCCCAGAATCACAGGATGTTCAGCGTCATTGCCGAGACTCGAACCCAGTTCCCCAGATTCGAGGTCGACCGCCCTAGCCGTTAGGCCAACTCCTCTCCCCAACTCCTCGTCTTAAGGAGAAAGTGATTTCTCTGACCTACAGGAAGATACTAAATAATACACCTGATGTGTTTAGGAAGATTCGAGCCAAGTGGGTGGAAGATGTTGGTGTCTTAAATGATGAAGAATGGCAGGAGACGCTGGCATCCCCCCGAGAGGTGGCAATTCGGTCTAGGTTCAAATTAATTCAGCTTAAGCTCCTACACAGAGCAATTATACCAGTGTAGCGCTGGTTACATGCCCTGCGGGGTGTGGCCAGGTAGGGATGTACTTACACCAGTGGTGGGATTTTGCAGACGTACTGGGGGAAAATAACATCAAAAATGTGGGAAGTTTGCGGGAAAACTATGGAGGTCACGCACAGATGGTGCCTCCTCAACGTATGGGATGCAACCGACCTGACGGCAAAAGAAAGAACCTGGGTCTCCCCTGGATGTGTGGTGGCAAAACGCGATATAGCAATAACTTGGAAGGGAGTCATGGGGCTTAAGTTGCGTGACTGGGAGACCGATATGGATTGGTGTATGCAGGCTATGAGGGTGATATACGAAGGGAGAGGTTGCCCACAAAAGTGGACCAAGATTTGGGGGGTTTGGAACAAAAGTAGGGGAATGTTGTGTACACCTTTTAATGATTGTTCCCCGCAGGAATGAGTAAAATATTTGGATATAAGCGTTCATAAAGCAGAGACGACTGTAAGTAATGTAAGGAGGGTGTTGGTCTATTGTAATGACGTGCTTACAACTGTACAAATGCACTGTGCCACTTTATCGTCAACTGTTATTGTATTATATTTCTTATTTTATAAAAAAGAAATTTAAACAAACAAATCACGATGGGAGGAATGCTTGCAAATAGTCTAGCCACTGGCAATCGCTTGGGGTACTATTCCAACCCACCACTGTTTTGCCCACCATGCCACATCAGATTAGACTCAGCCATGTTCAAGTCAGCCCTGGTCCTGCTCCAATATGAACAGTCCAGCCCGATTTGCCAAGCCAGGACCTCTTTTAACCAGAATACAAGCAACCCAAGACCAGTTTCAGCCTATGTGGGCTTCTTTAGTCAGGTTCAACTTGGTTCCAGTGGCACAGTGAGCATGGGACCCACATCTAGGCATGCTCTTGGCCAGTTAGGGCATTACATCAAATACATCAAACGGGGAAATATCCTTTAACCCTCAGGCAGAACCACAACCTTTATACAAGAAGAAGAGAGGCAAATAACAAGAGATATTTAAACAATGTTCACACTTCGAGTGTTCCGATAGACAACATGAGTATGTTGCGAGAGGCCTTTATTCTTTTTTTATTCTTTGCTTCTTTTATTCATTTCTTGCCAAAAGACATGAACATTTCTGTACAGCCAACGCGTTTCGCCCGCACTTCGGGCTTCTTCAGTGCTGTGAACATGACAAACATGACTATCAACATATTTGACAATACACATGAACCAAAACCTTCCTTTCCTCCACAGTCACTACTCCGACTGCGACATTACCACGCTTTCCTTTACCACGCTAGTCGTTACAACAATTTGCTTTAGGGGGCACGTTGTTGGATTAATGTTGAATTTTAGGCCCAACACCTTCCCTTCTGATACACTGACTGGAGTTGGAACAGTAATTTATACTATTTCAAAGTCCATCGCCCCCCTAAGGCTAGCCGTTGTAACGACTTGCGTGGCAAAGGAACACGTGGTAATGTCGCAGTCGGGATACTGACTGCAGAGTAAAGGCATGTGTGGAAAATGCATGCAGGGTTCCATCATACATCCAACAAAAAGGAATGGGAGAAATGTTTGCAAATAGTCTAACCACTGGCAACCACTCATGGCTCCCGTGCTCACTGTGTTTGAAGTCTAATCTGAGGTGGGCCAAAAAACGATGGGCTGGAATGCTACCCCAAGTGATTACCAGTAGTCAAACTATATGCAAGCATTCCTTACATCACATTCTGTGTGTTTTAATGTACCTCCGATAACATTTTACCTGGTATGAGCAGATCACTGACATAATATCGTCAGTCAAAATATCGAGGTACCAGAATATCGTCGCCAAAATATTGATGGCTAAAAATATAGTTATACAAAAATATCGATTTTTTTTAATGTCTTAAACATAATATAAAATTAATTAAATTATAAATATAATTAAATAAAACATAATTAGAATTATTCAAAAAATGTTAAAATTAATAAATAATAAATGTAATGTAAAAAAATATTAAACATGCATAATAATTTTTTTTATATATATATTAACTTAATAATATTAATACATAATTATTAAATGTAATTATAAAATGTTAAAAACATAATTTAAATTATAATTACCTATATATCTAAATAAACCTGTAATATAAATATAAAAATTAATTTCCTATATAATAAATTAAATTATTAAAATTATTAAAAAAAAAAAAAAATCACACTACATTAATTATAACAGTAGGGAAAACATTGCATAGCGTAGAAGATAAAATTACTATTCACACTCCAACAAGTGTAACAGTAGGGAAAGCGTTGGATAGCGGGAAGGTAAAAATTACTATTTCCACTCCAGTGAGTGCAACAGTAGGGAAAGTGTTGGATAGCGGGAGGGTAAAAATTACTATTCCCACTCCAACGAGTGTAACAGTAGGGAAAGTGTTGGATAGCGGACGGGTAAAAATTACTATTCCCACTCCAGCAAGTGCAACAGTAGGGAAAGTGTTGGATAGCGGGTGGGTAAAAATTACTATTCCCACTCCAGAGAGTGCAACAGTAGGGAAAGTGTTGGATAGCGAATGGGAATAATTTACTATTCCCACACCACAAAGTGTAACAGTCGGGAAACCGTTGGATAGCGGGAGTGTAAAAATTACTATTCCCACTCCAGTGAGTGCAACAGTAGGGAAAGTGTTGGATAGCGGGTGGGTAAAAATTACTATTCCCACTCCAGCAAGTGCAACAGTAGGGAAAGTGTTGGATAGCGTGTGGGAATAATTTACTATTCCCACTCCAGTGAGTGCAACAGTAGGGAAAGTGTTGGATAGCGGGAAGGTAAAAATTACTATTCCCACTCCAGTGAGTGCAACAGTAGGGAAAGTGTTGGATAGTGGGAGGGTAAAAATTACTTTTCCCACTCCAACGAGTGTAACAGTAGAGAAAGTGTTGGATAGCGGGTGAGTAAAAACTACTATTCCCACTCCACCGAGTGTAACAGTAGGGAAAGTGTTGGCTAGCAGGTGGGTAAAAATTACTATTACCACTCCAGCGAGTGCAACATTAGGGAAAGTGTTGGATAGCGGGTGGGAATAATTTACTATTCCCACTCCACCAAGTATAACAGTAGGGAAAGTGTTGGATAGCGTAGGGGATTAATGTAGTATTCCCACTCCTGCAGTATAATTAACATTAATTAACAATTAATTAATTTAAAAAAAATAATTTACCTCCCCCCATATTCCCCTATAAACGTCACCACCAATATTGTAAAAAATTAATAAATTAACATAATTAATTATCAATTAATTAATTAACTAATAACAATTAACAATAAAATTAATTTCCATCAAATATAAATTAATTCACACAATTAACACTATAAAATAACTTAAAACAAATATTATATTAAAACTTTTAAT
This sequence comes from Calotriton arnoldi, assembly GCA_963921515.1. NCBI lineage: Eukaryota > Metazoa > Chordata > Amphibia > Caudata > Salamandridae > Calotriton > Calotriton arnoldi. Next base: position 206,764 of record CAWUFW010002818.1, read on the forward strand.
AAAAATGAAATTACTTCCCACCCTACTCCCCTATCAACAATCAACCCACTCCTAAAAAAGTACACAATTAACATATTAACAAATTCATTATTAATAATTAATATCAAAGTAATAACGAATTATTAACTTTTTTTAACACAATTAACATATTTACCAATAAATTATTAATTATTATTAATACATTTATAATGAATTATTAATTAATTAATTAACTCAATTAACAATATAAATTATTAAATACAAAAATATTAATTAATTTATTAATTAATTAATTTAAATTAAATTACTTCCCACCCTATTCCCCTATAAACCCACAACCCGCTACAGAATAAAATTACGCAAAAATTAATTAACATATAATTAATTAATTCAAAAAAATTCTTAATTAATAAATTATAATTAAATTACTTCCCACCCTATTCCTCTATAAACCCACAACCCGCTACAGAACAAAAATACGCAAAAATAATTTAACATAAAATTCATTACTTTAAAAAAATTCAAACATACATTACATAAATAATATATACTTTTAACACATATACTAACATTTACAACACTAAAAAAAAATCGATATTTTTAACAACGATATTATGATTGACAATATTACTAACTTCGATATTATGACAATCGATAATTCTTACCTGCATTTCGATATTCTGTACCACTATATTTTTGACAGTCGATATTCTGTCCACTCGATATTTAAAACTCGATATTTTGTCATGTCGATATTTAAAATTCGATATTTAGACTGTATACCGGTATGATCAGGAGGTTTGCCAATGTGTTTTTGTAGGTTTTGGGAGAATCTTATGCCTTGCCTCAATCCATGTTGCTGGCAATGGTAGTCCATGTGCCACATCCCAGTACTGACTTGCAGAAGTGAGTACTGAATCATCTTCTATCACTGATAAATATGGACTACAGGCTGTTTAGTAATATACTGGGCATGAGGTTGCATGGGTTTCTCTTTGGGTATGAAACAAATTTTTATCCATGCCTGAGAGGCATACCACCATTACCCTCAGTCATTTGGAGCATGTCATTGGGAGGTCTGATAGGAAGGCTGAGAGGTATGCAGCAGGAATATTGAACCCCTAAAATTGCTTGTTACTGTTGGGTGGTCTTTCACATTCCGAGAGTCTCACCAATGTGACATTTGGACCTGAGTTCACAATGTCGATTTGGCTGGTGACACATGTGGCATCCGAGAGAAAGGGTATGGAGAAAGGCATTCAACAGGGCTGACCACACTTTTCCCTGTTGTGTGCTCTGGTGATTGGGCCCTTGATATTCTAAACATGATGGCTTTAGGGTAAGAAAACTCTGCCTATGGTGTCACCTGTTGTTTATCCAAAGGAAAAGCGTCTGATGTTTTGGAAGGTATCAAGAGTTTTAGGTCTGGTGTCCAGCCAAAAAATAAATTAGGGCAAGTCCACTTAATTCCCATTAAGGTGTTAGTGAAGAAAACTTCTGTTACTATGGGAAATATTTGATTTTTTTTTAAGATTCGAATATGCCAAAAGGTGGGAAATTTAATGCAAGATAACATCTAGTGCTGTGAGAAACTGGCTTATTAAACAATTGCCTAGAGTGCAGTCCACAGAGACTAGAAGGTTTCAATTGAGAGTAATCTTTACTCACCTTTGGTAGCTTGATTTGAGCAACAAGACAAACCTCAGAAATTGTGTACAAACCAGCCTCGCAACAATGCAGCAAGATATAAAGAACTTCCGTGCCTACAATAGAAGTAAATTACAGGAAAAAAATAATTCAAGAGATATTAACCTGAAAATGAAGCAAAAAAGGTTTGCTTCAAAGCCTTTGTGTTAATGCAAAATAATTAAAATGTCAACAATTGAAAAACCTTGGTAAAATATTATCTTAAAAACCAGTAGTAAACAAAATAATTAAAAAGATCCCAAATTGAAAATAGCTGTAGGAATACTACATTAAGAAAACAACGTGAAAATTCAGAACTAGGAAAAATATTTAAGAAGTAAAAAGTGGCTTTCATAATGTTGACAAGGATGACCGCGATGCTTTATCCATTGTGGAATCCATTCATTTTCATAAATATAGTTAGTTTCTTGTGTCACAAATAAAGATAAATACAATTTTTTCCAAATGGGCATGACCTATCAATGTATCCAGACATGGCTCCATGGACGTTAGGAGCAATTTACAAGAGTCCCAGGTCCCCACCGACCTCTGGTGTAACAATTCCTTCATATGTTGCTGAAAATGTCTTGACGAGTGCTCAGTAACCTTTTCCACTTTCTAAAAATGTTACTGGTGTGCTCTGTTCAAGGATTCCAGTACCACATAACTAGCTCTCACCAGCTAATAGGTTATAACACTTTCAACGCTGCCATTCCAGGGGCTGAAGGTCTTTCAGTAGGCAAAAGACTTTCCAAACATACCTGGGCTCAATGTGTCAGGAGCTCATCTAGGACGAGATTGGCAGAGTCCAATATTAAATCAAATCTTTTTCAACAGAAGAATCCTGGTGCAAGGTCTGGTAAGTTCAAGAGTTTCTTGGTGGCCTAGGAGGTCTGAGGTTAGTCTGATATGCCATTCCTGTACGATTATAGAATATCCAATGCAACTAGGGACACTGAAGGGTGATGATGGTAGATTCCCAACAAACCAAGGAATCTTATGCATTAAACACATTTCTGGATCTAGCAGCTGGAATTAGGCCATTGGCACACAATGTGCGTTACATCAGATCAATTGAAAGGCAGTCACAATTAAGGCAAGAGAGAAATGGCATACAGACCTGATGAGAAATTGACTAGTGTGCAGTGAAGGAGGACATCTTGTAATGCAAGTACAAAGAACAAACCCCGTCTAACCTTCAATTATATTACTGTCAATACAACTAAAAAAATATACGTGTGCACATGGCACAGAAGGACTCTGTCTTAATATAAATGCAATTTGTTCAAAGTATGATTCCAAAATGACTTTTTGATATCAAAATGTACATCTCCATGATTCAACAAGCAATCACAAATACTTTGAGTACAGGTCTCTATGATAACGCAAGTATTTCTTTATAAAAACCATACTGGCTCATCCCCTAGCACACAAACCATATACTACTCATTCTTCTATACTGTCACTCCTTCTTCTATACTGTTACTCATTAACAAATTCATAAAAAGCTTCATATCCATATTTGAAGGGTCTTTATATTCCATTAATACCACTGTAGCTCTGTACATTCAT